>PVJI01005143.1:0-99729 GCA_004026765.1 Micronycteris hirsuta | reverse complement strand
AACAATCTGGCAGTAAGCAGAGGGGAGGGGGAAGGGGATAATGGGGACAAGGGTATTCAGGAACTGCTATAAAGGACACATGGACAAAACCAAGGGGGAGGGTGGAAGCAAGGGAGGGAGGTGGGTTTGCCTGGGGTTGGGGGTGGGGGTAAATGCAGACAACTGTAAGTGAACAACAATAAAATAATTAAAAAAAATAAAAATAAAAATAAATTAAAAAAATATATAAATAAAAAAATAAAATCTATGGGCCTGACATGCATGGCTTGGATTTGTTACATGTCCCCTCTCCCCCAAACATGGCTGAGAATGCAACACTCTGGTCACCCAGGTGCCAGGCACATAGCCCCTCCTGGAGCTGAGGGTGGAAGAAAACCACAATGCTGTTCATTGGCTAAAGGTCAGTGGATGTTGGGTCAGCAAACGATGACTGTCCATTACATTAACCATTGCCCACATAAGGCTGCCTCTAAGACAGCCATGCAGCAACAGCGCAGCGGCAGCGGTGAGACTATGTGAGAGCCCAGCCTGACTCCTGGCACAGAAGTTCACAGGCAAGCTGCTGCCTGGCTCGGCTCACGTGGATCGGCCAGAGCGTTTGCAGTGTCAGGGTCCTCGCAAGGTGACTCACAACTGCATGTATATTTTAAATGTGAGGACAAAAACCGAATCTCCAGCTTGTGGCTAGTAAGTCATTGTCACTTGGAGCATCAGTTGCTCCTCGGTAAAATGCCAACAGGAATATCTACCCCATAGGGTTATTGTGAAGATGAAAGGAGGCGTCTTAAGAAAAAAGCTGTTACAGTGGCTGGCAGAGAGCAGTCACCTGGTAAAAGTTAGTCCCCGTTCTTTGGACTTACATGCACCTCTGTACACCACCGTATTTTTCCATAACATGCCGGTCATGTTTATGATACGCTGAACAGCCACAAGTTATAGAACACCCACTAACTGCTGGACAACGGTCTAAATACTTTGCATTCCCTGAGGCCTCCATATCACCCTATGAGGGAGGAAATACTATCCCCAGTAGAGGAGACAGAGCACAGGAAGGTTAAGTAACTCGCCCAAGGTCCCACAGGAAGTTGGTGGCAGAACTGGGTACTGAGCACAGGCATCTGACACCAGGGGCGATCCATCACCACATACGGCCTCTTCCTCAGAACTTCTACATCGTCCACATTCAGTGGTGTGTTTTATAGCACCCACCAAAGGTGGCCACACAAATGAGCGCTTCGTGAATACTTCTAACTGTGATGTGGTCACAGCTGGGAGCCTTTCCTCTCTGCCTTCAAGAAAGAACCTGCAGTTCAGCTGCTGGGAGTGCCCTCAGCTGCAGCACCTTTGGCTCCAACGACAGCACAGCACGGCAGCGATTCTAGGGCCTGCCTTTTTCTTTCCAACTCCATCCCCTCAAATGTGCAATCTTTCTCCGGAGCTCCCTCTTGGGTTTGCTGCGACTTTGTTATTCTGACACTCTCCCTACCCAATCCTGCTTCCTCCCTTTTATCTTTCACTGGTATTACCTGTTCTATCAACACATCACCTGTACTCCTAACTCCTTCTCAGCAGCTGCTTCCAGGAGTGGGCTGAGAAAACAGGTGGTAAGATGGGGCTTGGGGACTGGATCGCTCACCACTTGGCTGGCGAAAGGGACCTCATCAAGGATAGCGTGTGGGGCCTGGAGAATTGTGGCACCAGGTGGCAGCCCGATTGCTTAAACTTTCACTGGTGGTGACGTGGGAGAATGTTTCAGCTGGGGAAATGCCTCGGCAAGAGCAACAATTCAGACTTTGAAAAGTATAAGGGGCTGGGTGGGGAGGAGGATGGGGACATGCGTACAAGGACAGTTGATTAGTTATTATTAAGGTGCATTGACATTCTACAGGGTGGATAATGAAAAACTGAGGACCATTAACAACTGAAAACTAAATACGAAGGCCAGAGGGCCTCTTTGGTAGCTTACAAAGAGGACCTTATACCCTCAGTGAGAAAGCAGAAAAAGTTGAACACCAAACTCCAGATTTAATATTTAAAGTTGCAGAGCTTCAGACGTGACTGAATGCTCGGCTGAGGCAGCTTAACATCCTATGGCCAGGGCCCTGGCATGTGGGTCCCGGACCCTGACACAGGAAACAGAATCCTCTCACACATGCCCTTGACTGTTCTGACTCCCTGGACTCCTCTGAGTCCTCAAAGACTGCGAAGGTGCCCTCTCCATACCTGGAGCTCGCGCTGCCCGGGGAGAGAAGATACCGTGGAAGGCTCATCCTCGCGAGACAACCTCAGGATCGGCCTCACCTGCTCTCCTGGCTGCCAGGTCGACCACTGTGTGGAGCAGCAGTGTGAGTCAGCTGGGTCCCTCTGATGAGTGGGGGGAGGGAGCTAACTCCTGGGAGGCTGCAAAAACGAGCCAGCATGTCCCAGGAGGAGCCAGAGAGTACCCACGGGGCTGGGTTTTAAGGGTGCTTGATCAAGATAAGACCAGTTAAAGGGCATTTTATTGAAATCCCATATCCCAACTCTCCCAGGATTTGGGGTCTAACACCCTGGTAAGGGCCCTGGGGATGGCGCTCACTCACCGCTGGGGTGGCTCTTAGAAGCATGGAGCAAGTGATGGTCCACTCTGGGCGAAGTCTCGTCTGAATTGCCTTGACAGATGGTAGAGAAAGGAACAAAGAAGCTAAAGGAAGTGGGTATGTTGGAATATATATTTTATGTGAGGCCCGAAGACCCATCAGGGGATTATGGGACTCACATAGGCCCAGAGTACATGTCATTTGCCCAAGCCATCGGGCAGATGCCGGTGAGAGGGACACCAGCAACGGAGAGAAGTTTGGTGGTCGCTGGGGCTGCCAGTAGGAGAGACTGTCCAGAGCTTGGCTCCCTGACGGAAACGGGCCTGCAGGCCCCTGAGGCAATTGAGGCCAGGCGACACTCAACCATCAGAAGCCAGAGCAGACTGCAATTATTTTAATGACTGGCCCAGTGGAATGGCAGTCAAGGGAGCTCGGCCTAAAGAGAGTTGTGGAGATGGTTAATGGAATGTGGCATTCTAAAGGGCAAACGAGAAGGAAAGCCAATGTGGGTATTGTTTAAGATATTATATAATTAAAAGAAAGCAAGAATGGAGGAGCAAGCAGGTGGCTAAGAACAGCTGCCCTAATAAAAAGTTCCGATTAGGGAACCAGCACGAGCTCCGTTTGAAGCACAAGCTGTGGCTCCTTCCAGGGCACTTCTCGTCCCCTGCGTCCATGGATGAGAAGGCAAGAAGAAGAGTCACCATCCTGGCAAGGCTGACTGGCTCTGAGAAGCAGGAGGTGACAGGGCTGTTGTTACAAAATGGGGACAAGGAGAAATGCATATGGAACTCAGGTGACCAACCCACTGCTGTGCTTTATGGCGCCGCCTTGCCCAACTAAGAATGCATGTGGACAGGGCAGCAGGCCCAGCCAGAGAAAGGTGCAGTTTCCAGCGGGCCAGAGCTCTCAGAAATGAAATCGTGTTTCATCAGGCCCTAGGTCACTGAGCACAGTAGAGATAATAGCAAAGAGCAAGTCAATTTAGAATGGATGGTGAAGTAGGGAGAGCGGGAGTACCAGCTGCGGCCCAAGACCAGCTACAGTGGTGAGGTCTATGGTTTATCCCAATAACCTCTCTCTTCTAAGTTTCTCTGCAAGAAAAAATGTCCCCTGGGACCCTGGAAGAGCTGCTTCCCGAACGTGAATGAAGAAGTGGATCCGCGTGGTAAAAGGGGGTGAGTGAGGCAGTCAGTGAGACGCACTGCCTGGATCTCCCTTCAAGAAAGGACTTCCAGCCCTGGCCGGATAGCAGGTTCAGTGCCCGGTCAGGGCACATACACGAATCAACCAATGAATGCATAAATAAGTGGAACAACAAATTGATATTTCTCTCTCTCTCAAATCAATAAATAAAAAATTTTTTTAAAAGAACTTCCATCCTGCTACAAGGAGAGCAATTAGCCGGCAGCCGCCAGCAGCAGCGCCTTCAGACCACACCTCGATGTGTGAGCTGAGGCCACACTCTTCCTGAACAGCCGCCAAGCAATAACTGAACCGTTTTTTAACCAGGGCCAAGCTATTTCTGCCCAACACGATCTCTAGTTGGCGAGCTTTGCTTCAGAGCTTTCCACCTTGTTGCCAGAACTTTGTCAGATCTGCACTGTGTTCTGAGTCGCTCCTTGTCCAGTCCTGTTTCCTGCCCACTTTTCCTTCCCAGGTGTCCGAGCCTCCTGAAGGCCCACAGGCTTCCCCTGACCAGCCCCGCTTCCCCGCCCTCCTTCCTTTCACAGGCGTTTTACCCAAATCAGCTCCTCGCACTCTGAACTCCATCTCAGTGTCTGCTTCCTGGAGACACAGCCGACACAGATGGTTAGAGAAGGTGACTTCCTCCTTGTGTGACTTTGAGCACAGAACTTAAACTCTCTTAGCTTCAGTTTTTTCAGTATAAAGTGAGGATATGACTACCTCTCTCACTGGGCTTTTAGGGGGGCTTAAATATATAAAATAGTTAAGATTTTTTATGAAAATTAACTGAGGGACTATATGTACAATTTTTAGCAGACAACCTTGTACATTTGGTCAATGTTAGCTGTTAAGCTAATGAAATAGACAAGGTAGGCTATGAATGGAAATTCTTTAGCTTTTTTACATCCTGGTGGATATGTTCATTTTCCTAGCAGTGGAGAATTGTTATCATTTTCTTCCCGTTGCCATTAACATCTTCATCTACAATGAGAAAAGAAGTATTGATTATGCCAAACCAAGAAGGTAGAAATAGACCCCAAGTATAGATAAGAGTAATAATGGTTTCTAGAAAGGTGATTTTTAAAAAAGATTTTATTTATTTTTATACAGAGGGGAAGGGAGGGAGAAAGAAAGGGAGAGAAACATCAATGTGTGGTCACCTCTCACGCACCCCTCACCAGGGACCTGGCCCGCAACCCAGGCATGTGCCTCGAATGGGAATCAAACCGGCAACCCTTTGGTTCGCAGGCCAGCACTCAATCCACTGAGCTACACTATCCAAGGCTAAACTTTCTCTTATTAAAAAAAGAAAAAAGTGGAATATCATTAGGAACTTTATCCAAAGGGTTAGAAGAGTCTAACTCAGAAAAAACAAAAGCAAAAACAAAACAAAAACAGTCCAGTGGTTATCAACCGTTTATGATGAGGTTTGTGCTAAAATCATATCTGAACTCAATTTATGGTACGAGACTTTATTAAAGTACTTATTACTTCCTCTAGTGAGTCCTTCAGCTAGTGGAATTTTAAAAGACATGTAACCTGCAGGATTTACTTAATTATATTCTGCATTTGACTTTAATGGAGAGACCAATCATTACAGTGCATTAAACCATGAGATTGAAATAACTATCCTTTGGGAGAGAAGCTGACATCCTTTTATGTTTAATTTGGTAATTTTCTGACAGCCATGCCATTTTCTGCATTTGTTGCTTTTTAAATTAATTTTGAAGAAATTTCCTTACTGTAAGTGGACAGTGTGAAAATGAAAAATTCTCACTTCATGAAATCATCCAGAGTACTTTATCTGACCTTTCCACCAGGAACTCACCTCCCAACTCAGATGAATGAATTCACAAATTTGAATGCACATGCTTTTTCTGGAAAAATAATTTATAGAAAAAAATCTCTGCTGCTCTGTCAATTAGAACTAAAATGATCGCCTTTTCTGTTTCTTAGAATATCATCCTAAATTTCTGCTTCAACCATCTTAATAATTTCCTTGATGATTAGTTGAATATAAAATCATAAGGCACATCTGGTCCAAAATAATAATTAAACACATTGTCCCCAACCTGCTACTTTAAAAAGACATTAAAGCATAACGTTGTATAGTCTGTATATTCCATACCTACTCATTAGCTATTTCGCAAAAGCAAAGCCACCAGCATGTCCTGTAACGATTCTTCCTGCTCCATGGCTCTTCTCTGTGACTCTTTAGAAGCTCTTCCTATCCTTTTGTTTGCTTCCAACATTGCACACATTTTCTTCTACAGCTTAAAAATAAATGTCAAGTTCCTGATCTTTTGTTAAAGATTCATTGCCAAAGATGGTTTCACAGCAGGAACCTTCCTAGGGAGAAGGTTGGCTCACATTCCCGCTAAGAACGCAACCTGGGAATGATGGAAAAATAATTATAATCAATGTCAGAGAGCATATGGGTTTTCGAGAGGCCTGCCAAACAGGACCTGCTCTAATCCTTTCCATCCACTCTGTCGGTTGACTCCAGCAGACAAATTCCTCATATTTGGATAATTGAAAGTCCAAATCTCACACATATTTCTCCCACGTATAAATGGTTTCTGAGAAACCAGTAAATGCCTTGTATTTCCTAATCTTAGTGCTTATAAAGCTACTGTTACCGTGTTTTTGTGTCTCTAAATATGAAACTGCCTATCTCTATTTTATCCTTTATCCTGCAAGATCCTTTAAGGTCAGTTCACAGATAGTGAAAGAAATGAGGCATTTTAAGATATACATTGAATGGCCCTCCCCCCATTTAAAAGGCACCGCACTTCATGTTGATGTGTATTTCAGCTGAATGTGTCATTGCTAAAAGGGGAATAACGCTGAGCTGATTGAATGGAAGCAGAAACACCTGGTGCATATCATTATGGAATAAGGTCCTGGGTGATTTAATTAAGATTTTTCTTGTCACAAAGGGGCTTTCCAAGTATTTTTCCACTGAGTTTATATTTTACTTTACCATCCACCTGCTTTGCTTCTCTTGGAACACATGCCAGGTGGTATATAGTTCTTTTAGGAGAGGTTTTTTTTTTTTTTGGTCTGTGACATCTCAGAACATAGGGAAATCAGAAGCAGATTTGAATTTTCCTTACAAGCCTCTGTGTTTCAAACATTTGAGGCCTTAGAGCAATTTGCCTCTTTTTCTGCACAGTAGGAGGATAAAAATCCAGTTTCTCTTTTAAATGATCATTCTATTATTTTCTAAGCATAACTAAACAAATAAACACAATAAATACATTGTATGCTATCTTATTGCACCATTCAGAGAGTAGACAGAGGAGGGACATTAAATATCGCTAGTTCTTGTTTCCAATAGTTAGAACATTTTAAGCAAAGAGAAAAACGAATTAGAAATGAGGTTGCTTCTCGCTACAACAGTGCTCCATTCACAAATCTAGCACTTAATTAGCAAAGATACAATAAGTTGGGTGGCTGCTTCTCTGTCCTAAGCCCCCTCTGCTCCTATTGAGATACTCAATGTAGCTGTCTGAGCGTTCAAGTCAGATTCTAAAATAAAGATCTTTAGAGGGGGAGTGGATATTGATACCCAGATTTCCCCAGCTGTGCAACCCAGCCCCACCTCCTACCGCTACAGCTACAAAGATGAAATGACTTTTTGTCTCCAAGCTTTGTCATTGGCTTTTAGGAAGACTTGTATTTCACTTCTTATTTTTCCCTCAGTATATGCCTGTAAAACCGTACAAAAATTCCAAGAGGACCAATATCCCTGAAATCAACTGGGTACAATTCTTCATTTGTAAAGTGAAATGAGTCAGAAATGGACTTTCTCATATAGCAATTATTCAGAGCAGACTGAAAACTAGAACGCAAAGACTTAAAGCATCTTTGACTCAGTTAAAAAAAAAAAAAAAGGAATCCTATCTCTATTTTCTCTGTAACTGGTCTGACTGAACCTAGAAATCTTGGCCAAGTACTGGTCTCATATATTTTGTGAGGATACTATGTATATCCTCAAAATGCTCCATAATTCAATTTATGAAATGGCTAAATAAGATTATAAGAGTTTTCCTTTTCTTGAGAAGGCCATGCTGTACTTATCAATAATAAAAACACCTCACCCACTCGTTCACTCCTACGCCCTAGCAAATTGTGTTCGCAAGTTTATTAGTAAGTTAGTTGTTTAGAAATCCAAATGGTTTTTCTTTAGGCATAATGGTATAAATGATAGCGAACTTGCAAGCATAAACTCCAAATGTGATTGACCTCTGAGTCACTGGAGCAAGTTCCGTTGGAGCCTGATCTCCAGCTGTTAGGAGTCAACATCTGTGCTAATTATTCTCCATTTGTCACCTGCTCTGTGCTCTGGAAGGCTGGCCTCCTACGAACAGATTCATTTACTTGGGTTCCATGGCTGGCTGGCGTTCACTTGGCTTCAGCCAGGGAGTGGCATCGATCAGAGATGGGAGAGAAAGAGGAGAGAGAGGATGGGGTATCATTGCACCTGGCAGTGGCTGTGTCCCTCCAAGGCTACACCTGTAGCTAGGCAGCCCCTCCACAAAGCTCCAGCTGTTATTGGGCTCTGGCAACCCCACTGTCTCCTCTTGGCCCTCAGTCATGGGGGCATAGCCGCTCACTGCTCTTGCCGGTCTTTAGTATCTCAACATCCGGTGTTGGTTCTCTTAACCCTGTCCACACCTCGGTTAATAATCCCTTCACTAAAATTTCTTCATTGGTACCATCTGAGTGGAAATTTCGTCCATCGGACCCTGACTGAGAGAGCGAAGGAAGAAGAGGAAAAAAGTGTCTTATTCCTTCCCAGCGTGCAAAAGTCTCTGGCAGGATTTCAGACAGGCTCCTTTACGTATCTAACAACTATTAATTATGCTCCTCCAACGTGCCATTCATTGTGAACAAAACCAATCTAGTCCCTACCTTCAAGAATTTTGCTTTCCTAGTTGGGAAGAAAAACTTAGGAAATATACAAATGAATAAATGAAATAGCGATATGTTCCAGGAACTACAACATCAGAAATAAAAGGGGTGTGCTGATGGACAGTCCTTGGTGGGGGAGGCAGTTTGGGATGGAGTGGTCAGTGAAGACCTCACCAAAAAGGTAGCATTCAAATGAGACCCCCAGTTTGAGCACAAAACAGCCACAGTGCGAAGGGCTGGCAAAGGTCGGGGAAAGTGTGCCCCACCCGGGCAGAAGGGGCTGAAAGTGAAAAAGGCTTTGTGTTGGGAACAGAGCTTGGTGGGAAAACCGGCAGCTGTTTGACTTTGGAGGAAATTAAAGACAGACATGTGTAAGCTGCAGGGGGAGCTGAAGGTGGAAAATCGTGACTGAAGTGGGGGCCAAGTGGAGAGTAGTACAAGGTGAGGCCGGATAAGGTGTTTAGAGAACTCCGGGCAGGGCCCCGTAGGCCACGGTGAAGAGTATGGGTTATTTTGTAGAAGATTTTGTGTATTTAATTTTAGAGAGAGTGGAAGGGAGGGAGAGAAACATCAACCAGTACTGAACTTGCAGGGACTGAACCTGCAACCCAGTCATGCACCCTGTCCTGGAACTGAACCAGGGGCCTTCACCTCGTGGAGCGACATGGACCAATGGGGCCACGCCAGTCGGGATGAAGAGTGTGGACTTTATTCCAAGTATAATGGAAAGCCATGGAGAGTTTTAAAGAGCAGAGCGATATGATTTGCTCTATCTTTTCCAAAGATCACTTTAGCTGCTCCATGGAGAAGGCTTCAAGGAAAAATAAGTGGAATCAGGGAGAAGAGTCAGAATGCTATTAAAACAACCTCGGCAGAACATGGCTACGTTTCAGGAGTAGAGATGGAGAGAAGCGCACCTCTTTGAGTTTCTTGTTGGCAGAGACCTCACAGGACTTGATAAGGGATTGGCTGTGGGGGAGGCAAGGGAAAGGGAATGACTCCGGAGGGTAACTCCCAGGAGTCTGGCTGGGGCCACTGGCTGGCTGGTGGAGCTTTTTATGGGAAAGGAGGAAGACTAGGGGGAAAATAGGAGTGGAAAGTTTGGTAAGATGAAGATGTCTCTGAGTCACCCAAGGGAAAAATGTCAAGCAGGCAGATAGCTGTCAGGGCCTGGGGCTCAGGGGACAGATTTGAGACGGAGGACCTTTCTTCTAGTCTCCTAGTGGTCAGGCAGGTTTCTCAGGCCAGACTGGTGGAGGCAGAAAGGGGCTCTCCCCGAGGCCTGCGAGGCCTGCGCGTCTTCGCTGGAACTCTACCTGGGGTCTAGATGTAAAGCCCCAGGTAGTAAAAAGATTTCCTCTACCTTGCTTTGTCATTAGAGAACTTTTTCTAAAAAAAGATTTTGTTTATTTATTTTTAGAGAGAGGGGAAGGGAGGGAAAAAGAGAGGGACAGAAACATCAATGTGTGGTTGCCTCTCATACCCCCCGACCAGGGACCCTGGCCCACAATGTGGGCATGTGCCCCAGACCAAGAATCGAACCGGTGACACTCTGGTTCACAGGCCGGCACTCAATCCACTGGGCCATGCCACACAGGGCCAGAGCACCTTTGTGTTGAAGGCCCCAAAGAAAGAGATAGCTAGTTGAAAGCAAGATTTGAGCATTCCTAGGTCCCTGACTCAATGCCCTCATGATCTCGCCTCTACAGTTCCAATTTCCACATGACTTAATGGTATATTTAAAGAACAGCCCCCGGAGTCCATTTTGGCTGACATACAATAATGTCCTTATGGGGAGACATGCACCCATAGTAAGAGATAAGGTTCCAAGGCTTTTCATCCCAGTTGTCATGGCAACAGCAGCAAGCGCTCTGGAGGTAGGAAGAGGGAGGAGGAACCAGAGCTGTGGTGGCTATGAGTCTTCAGAAGATAATTAAAGACAGATATTTGCAAGCTGCATGGAGAACACACCCTGTAAATCCAGGGCGGTTATAAGTGTGCAGCTTGTAAATGGACAATGTGTTGATTTTAAGGCCAGAGATAAACACGGAAGCTTGATCAGACTTGGGCGTGAGGAGCACGTGGTGAATCTGTTCTATTCACTGTGCCTGGGGCTCCAGGTACATGAGTGGATATGAGAGCAAATGAGGTCCCCAAAGAAGAAGCACTACTCTGCTTTTTTTACATGGGTTCTGAAGATGCTAAGTAAACAGATCCTTTGAGTAAAGATTCTATTTTACATCAAAGTCATATTCGTCTAGTGGGCGGTTATTACAGGGTAACAAGTCTGAATAGAAGGCTCACCCCAAACCAAAGGACCAAGTCAGGAAGTCTCACTCTCTGGGGTTGTTACTGATGATTATTCATGAACCATGGAGGGGGTATTATATAACTACATACTTCCCATGAGGGTTCATTAAAATCCTCATAGGCTTTGGATCAGGTTCTTCAGGTGATTACGTATCATCTCTAAACAGAGGATCCTTGATGTATTGAAAGTTGCGGGAGTGACGAAAGGTGATGATGTGTTAAAGAACAGAGATCCATGCTCAGGGATTTTGTCAACCGTAAATAACAAGGAGACCTGGGGAATGGACATTTGTTCAAGGCAGTGGAGCGTATCTGGCGCTCACAAACACCCAGACGTTCCCAAGGGAGGATCCCCAGTGGTGTGGACCCTGCAGGAACCTTTGTAAAATATCCCTCCAGACCTTTCAACTCATCTTCCCTCTAATTCTGTGTTCACCAAGCCACCGATATCTTTCTTAGTCACTAATTCTGTTTCCTTTCTATGCTTCAGAGAGTCCCTTGGATAAGAAACGTGTGTATCTGGGTCCTGGCTGGTGTGGCTCAGTGGCTTGAGCACGAGCCTGCGGACTGAAAGGTTGCCAGTTCGATTCCCAGTCAGGGTTGCGGGCCAGGTCCCCAGTTAGGGGTGTGAGAGAGGCAATCTGTTTCTCTCACACATCATGTTTCTCTCTTTCTCCTCTCCCCTCTCTCTAAAAATAAATAAATAAATAAAATCTTAAAAAAAAAAAAAAGGGAAACATGCGCATCTGCACCTGAAAGTAATACAAAATAATATTGAATGTAAAACTGTAATTGAAAAATAAAATTAGCCTGTCAGGGCACATTGCTGGGTTGCGGGCCGGGTCCCCTGTGAGGGCCATGTGAGAGGCAACCATACATTGCTGTTTCTCTCCCTTTCTGTCTCCCTCCCTTCCCCTCTCTAAAATAAATAAATAAAATCTTAAAAAAAAAAGAAAATTAAAAAAAGAAACACACACATCTGATAACTGAAAAAGTACATTCTTTTGTGAAATTGCACCGAAAATCAAATTCCCAGCCCTCATGATCTGGCCCCCGCTGCCTCTCTCATGTCAACTCCTGCTCCCTCCCCTTTCGCTCTCATCACATTGGCCTTCTTTCCACTCCTCAGACACTTTAAACTGTGTCCAACATCACAGTCTCTGCCCTTCCAGTGTTACCTGCTGGCAGTACTCTTCCCCGAGACCTCGCCACGGCTGATTACGTCTTCCCAATCAGGTATCAGCTCAAATGTCACGTCCCCACACAAGCATCCTCTGATCTCTGTGCCTGTCATTGCAACCTTTGCCTTTCTCTGCCCCATCTATCCCTTCACCTGTTTTACCACTAAATAGCATCTCATGTGCTTGTTTATTATCTGACTCTCAAACTGGAGTAAAAGCCCAACACAGCTGCAGACCTAGCACTTATCACAGAATCAACCCTCAAGAAATGTTTGTGAAGTGAGTTGAATGTGGGGACCCTCAAGCACGAGTGGATCTAGACTAGAGAGAGGAGATGCGGACAGGGAGAGCAGATCTGAGGTCAATGGAACCTTCCCTGTGCCCACACGGTTACTTTCACGAAGCACCGTTCAAGCCCCAGTCATTGCACATGTTTCACTTCCGTGTTTGTATATCCCTTTGCCCCGACTCCGCTTTTGACCACAGACAACCTGGGGACAAAGACCTTGCTCATGCTGCATCCCCAGTGTCCCAATACATGTTTGTCCCAATACATCCTGCTGATGGAAATGGGCAGTTCAGAGAAAAGTGAAAGGCTTTCTGTGGGGTGAGCTTGGCTTAACTGGTGGGGCACATGCCTGCCGGAATGAGAAGTTGCTCCAAGAAAATAAAGGGGTGCGTGTGGGTAGTGGCAGCACCAAAAGACGGCCTAGGGCAAGTCCTTCCACCCTCTCTCCTCTGTAGGCTCCGTCAGCACCCCCAAGGAACCCCCCAAAACATTCCAGGTAATTCTCCAACCAGGTCGCTGCTCTGAGCAATTCCTGCCTAAAATGCTAGCACCATCTCTGTACATGGAAGTCAGACAGAAACAGCCAAAAACAAAACAGACTGAATTCAAAGTCCAAAACTGAGACATGCCAACGGCCCGACTGAAAGCAAGGGCGCACCAGGGAGGTACCGGGAAGGACCAGCACTCGGCAAGGAGTGACTGGAAAGAACTGTTTTATGTTTTAAATGTTGCCAAGCTGAATGACATGAGACAGAACTTGTTATTTAGCTCAACTATATATAGTTTGCATCCTGGAATTCGCTCATACTATATATAGTAGAGTCTTATTCATGCACTTGAACTGATTGTGTATGCCGGACTGGAGTGTTCAGTGGTGCCAGAAATGAGGAGGAAATGGAAGTCTTCCACGGACCTGTGGGCATGTCCTGTACGCCCATTGCTGTTTTCACTAATCCGTGGCGGCGGCAGAAAGCTAATTGAGACCAGCCATGGAATAACAGAGTAGAACCTCCCCTGGAAAGAATACCTCCTTTCAGTCTTTCCCTTGTGGAGTATTTATTTATTTAAAAACTGGCTATGGTCGTGGTTCAGAAATAACACACGTTCAAAGAGGGTTGAAAGGCCCAAATAATTACCCAGTTTTTATAACAAAAGAATAACACAGACACACACACACAAATAGTTTATTGTCTACCTCAAGCAAGACAGTTCTATTAAACTGCTCATCAACTGTTTCATAAATTTCAGTTTGCGGGATGTAAACCATTTTCCTTTAACTTCTGTGCTTTCTTGACTCAAATAGCAATGTTACTGACCTGCTTTGGAAAGTAAAATGTTCTCAGAATAGCCTATTTCAGGCTGAGAAACTCGTTTTAATTCAGGAGTCCTAAATCTCTTTCCCAAAGGCCACTCTGGTCATCTCCCCCCAAACCTGAGATGTGTGGTGGGGGTGAGCAGCCAAGTGGGACAGAGGCGTCTTTCTGAAGGGGTGGTACAGTAAATGTTCAATGTTTTTACTTCCCAGCATTGAACACCCCTTCCTGACAACGGGGAATCTTCCCCTCCTTCTCTCTACCTGAGCACTTCCGGTGAAGCTGGCTTCACTCCTGCCCCAGCGGTGGAGCCTAGACTAGGCCAATGCCAGCACCCATCTCTTTGGTTACAGTGATTGGTTGGGAGGTAGGCACATGCTTCGGAATAGGCCAATCAAAACCCATAATGCTGGGGACTTTTACTGGAGCTTTGAGAGGAAAAGTGGGTCTTTCTTCTGTAATTGGTTGTTGTGATGTCGATAACCTAAAGCTGCCAGGGGCCACTGGCAACTGCCAAACTGCGCTGACCCTGGAGAAGGGGAGGGGAGGACTGGACCCTCGTGTTCCCTAGTTTAACGTCTGAATCCAGCTGTGCCTGAAGATCTATACTTGGACTTCTTGGCTTACCTCAACCAATAATTTTTCTGTGTGTGTGTGTGTGCACGTGCAGATCATTTGGGTTGGGTTTTCTGACTCCTGCATCAAATACAGATAGAGCCTGCAGAAAATTTAGTACTTGAGCAGGAGAGGAGATAGGTTTAGGATTCATGGGGCTGTGTTCATTCAAAGAGTACCCTTATTTGGAATTCTATAGTGCCTTGGATTATTCCTGGTTGCTTTCCACATAATATTTGAAAGGGCTCAGAGCCTTATTTAATATACTCTACCACTTCTCTGCTCTATTACTCTGGAGACATCCTGATTTAATACCAGCGAATTCTATTTCACCAGAATTGGAGAATTTAAATTGAGGAGCTAAAATGAGGGTCCAATTCTAAACCAAAAAAGAAACACATCTAGAATGTCTAATCTGAATACCAACAAATAGACTACTGCTGGGGGAAAGGAGCAGCAGGGGAATAGCTATGCAAATAAAAATGCCAAGAAATCTAAATTTTTAGACCAAAAGGAGAAATTGGCATTGAAAGGTACATAGGCAAATATCCCAGAAAGAAGAATGTATATTGTCACCAAATGATCTATGATTTTGAATTGATATCCAATTCAGTCCTCTTGGTTGGGCAAAAATCTCTAATTAACATAGTGCACTGACCCATACACTCTCACCACTCACAGATATCTTACTGGCTCTTTCAACAGACAGTGGCTTAAACAGGGTTTTGAGCCCTGGCTGGTGTGGCTCAGTGGACTGACCACTGGCCTGTGAACCAAAAGGCTGCTGGTTCGATTCCCAGTCAGAGCACATGCCTGGGTGGCAGGCCAGGTCCCCAGTTGGGGTCAATGTATCTCTTGCACATCGATGTTTCTCACCCTCTCTTTCTCTGTCCCTCCCCATTTCTCTATAACTAAATAAATAAAATCTTAAAAAATAAAAAAAACTTTTGCCCAGGCTCAGTGGATTGAGTGCTGGCCTGTGAACCAAAAGGTCGCTGTTTTATTTCCAGTCAGGGCCCATGCCTGGGTTGCAGGCCCGGTCCCCAGTTGGGGGCACGTAAGAGGCAACCACAAACTGATGTTTCTCTCCCTCTCTTTCTCCCTCCCTTCCCCTCTCTCTAAACATAAATAAATAAATAAATAAATAAATAAATCTCTGAGCAGAGTTTTGACAGAGGCCTGACAGCTTCCGAACTCAGACCTGAACATGTCGGGTAATTCATTTGGGGCAACGTGAAAGAGAAGCTTTTCAAACTGAGTCTCTGCGGGGGAAGAGCCAAAACCAACCTTTTTCTAAAAAATCATATTTAGCCTTCGATATGAGAAAAATGTCTAAAAGAACATGAATTTCAATGAAACAATGGATTGAAAATGAAAGGCAATCTACAGATACACTTGTAATTTCACTGCAAAAAAGACCTGCTAATTCACCCTATTTTATTAGGTACCTGGTGCTTGGGTAGATCGGGCACCGTGCTTGGCACACGCTAGATGCCGAATAACTCACTCCTGAGGGTGAGCGAACAGATGAACGTCCCTGCACAATGTGTTCATCATTGACTTGTCCTCATACCTGGAGGCAAACCACCTTCTGCAGATGTCCTTAGTTCATCTGAGTACTTATGCAAAGGTTTCGGTAGCTTTATTTGGTAGGGGAAAACTGTTTTGTAAAAAGGAAATTACCATTGGGTCCTATTTTTTGGTCACTTTGCTTTTTTCTTATATTGTAAAACTATGTATTGACACACCCAGGGAGGGCTGATGTTTTCTCTGGATTGGTTAGGTTTTAAATTGGTCACATAAACACATTTTCATTTTGATGGTTTCATGCAGGATTTAATTAGAAGTAAATAAGCCAGGCATTGTTATTTTATCCTTTAAATAATTAGCATTCATTGCTTACTTTCCTTTTGATCTTCCAAAATTCCAATTGGTGAGTTAGAAGAGTCATGAGAAAACATTTTTAAAAACATTTAGATAAATATTTTGCCATTTATATCTTACCAAGACTCAAACCCAAAGGAATAAATAAAAATTCAAATTAGACATTCACAAAGAAAATAAGCCTTCTAACAATATACTCTAGTTTCTGTGAAACACAGCCTTAGTAATTAAGAGTTAGAGCTTCATCTTTCGGTCCTAAAAATGAAATATTCTTTTTGCTGGTCAGATGATGTTGTAAATGCATTTCCAGATGCTTGGATTTTAAAAAACAATTATGGAACACACTTTATTCTAAAATACATGCTATTATTAATTTAGGAAAATGTTTTATGCTATTGCCAAATTTCAATAATTTTGTCTCAGTTGCAATAAAGCAGCCAAAGAACTTATATATTGGAGCGAAGGCTAAGAAAGCACATTTTATAAGAGCTAATTCAGGATTAAAATTATTCTAGTCATAAATCTTTAGACTCAAAATGTGATTTAGCTCATAGATTTACACTTGTAAAATAAGCAAGGTTTCAATTAAAAGTCGATAGATTATGCCTAAGCATCAATTAATTTTGGCCCTGGGGCACCTACCATTTCTATATTAAGTAGCCTAATAGAAAACACTTTAGCTTCAAGGTTTTATTTCTTCACTAACACACCATGTGTGAAAAATACATTCTTGGCACAATATATTATACAATAGGGTTTGATTACTTACATATGTTTCTGACCTTTACAAAACCTGCATTGTCCTCCGAAGGTAATACAGAGTACATGAGGCTATAGATTACAAACGACAGAAAAACAAATCGATTCGCAATTTGAATAGATGGGAATGTGTAACCAAGGAACAATGGAGACACTCCTTGTCTGTGGCTTTTCTAGAATGTGGTAAACAACTGCCTTTTAAGGATGGGTCACCAACCAAAAATTGAAATAACACAAAGCATTAAGGAAGCAGAAGAGAAACTAGTACATTAGATGAGTAATCCAAAGGGGGGAAAAATAAAGGAGACAATGAAATTCACAAGATTTGGCCACCAAGACATCTGTGCTTATATATGTTTAGCTAATACTAAGGGCCTTTAAATCTGTTATAATGCCGATCTAAGGAGTCGTGGAAATAAAAAATAAATAAACAAGAACAGCTACAACAAGGACAATCTTCCCCTCTGGTTTCCTTCTTTTTCCTAACAGCTAACTACCCTCTCACAGAGCTCCCACTTCGTCTCGCTCAAGGATCTTTGATTCATTTTTACTCTTTACAAATTTAATTGACAATGATGCTGTGATAAATATCAAATTACTCTACATGAAATTATCTGCTTCATAATGACTAAATGTCACCATTAAATTCTAAATCCACTTGCCTTATACAAATGCCTTTATGGAATAAATCTTTTTCTTTTTTTCAGGCTTTCTCAGTGCTGAGAACATCTTATCAGTCATAATTTTTAAAAATAATGTCAGGGCACAGGTCTTCTAGGTCTCAAATTATTTTATTGGGCATTTAAGTCTCATCCATTTGTGCCTCTGTTGCATTTGTGTCAGGGCCGTGGTTTGCCTTGGATCTGAGTTTTTACAAAGCAGTCTATGAGGGATTAGATTTAATTTAGGTCAGGCTCTTCGCCATTGGTTATCAGAACGGTAACATTTTCTATGCGCACGTTTCTATATATTTCCAGAACATTATGGTGTTGCTGTTTCCTTTAGAATATGCAACTCCTTCAATTATCTCAGAGTTGTTATAATCCTTTAAAAAGATTAAATTGCTTACATTTAAAAAACATATATTTAAAACTAAATTTATACATGATGCCTCTTGGAGCGAAAGAAGGAATAATTCCAAACTAAAGTCAAGGAGATGTGGAAATTTCTTTGCCCTAGATTATTTACAACAGAGAACTCTGCCCAGTTCTGCTGGCGAAAGAGAAGCTAACTAATGATCAACATTTCACAGGACTCTATCCAACAAGCCTGAATTAAGTTGCTTTTTTTGAATGTTGTGTGCATAGTTGAGGTTTGAAAAAAAAAGGAAATATCTAGAAAGGTGGGATGGGGAAATGAATACATTCCTGTGATGTTTTAAATTCGTGCATGTGCCCTCTAACGATTGAAACATTACTCAACACACGTGCTGGCCAGCTCAGGTTGCTAACTAAATATAGGTCCCGGGAGATTAATAAATGTACCTGTCACCTTTGGGGAACTCTAGTTACAGGTCAGCCATTTCCTCTTCCTGTCCCTGCCTCTCCATAAGCGACTTCTGTTTTGCATTATCCAGAGTGGCCACGTCCAACCTAAGTAAAACATTATGGCTCTTAATGAGAAGGGTTTCAAATGCATCTTGCCTTTAGAGTTGGCTCTCAGTGAACAGCCAGGACTAAAGAGCTGCTATTAAAAGAGCTGGATTTTCTTTACAGTCAGTTCTTGCCTGGAGATTAAGGTATGTTTGGTTAAGGATACTAAATTAAGACAGGCTCCTTCATTAAAAATAATAATAATAATAATAATAATAAAATAAAAGAAGATTAAGAGCAAGTTCTGCAATGTTTTTATAATAATTCAAACTGAAAGCAAATGAATGTTCCACTTTTTGGGCACATGGGAAAAAATGAGTATATATTTCATTCTATTTATTTTTCAAGTTATTTCCAAGAAAAGACAGCTCTTTACCCAACCCTGTTTGGATTGAGGTTTAGAAGCACAAAAATGGATTAAGTATCTGTTTTAGGAACAATGAGGCTACAGACCCAAGGAGAGGCAGGCGCCTGAGAGGGGCTGAGGGAACTGTCACATGCTCAGACTTGAAGGGACTGTTCCTGATTTGAAATACTGTAGGATACGCAGCTTTTTAAATTAATTCATTTATTTTTAGAGATAGGTGAAGGAAAAGAGAAAGAGAGAGAGAAACATCGGTGTGCAAGAGAAACATCTCAGTCAGTTGCATCTCGCACGCCCCCAACAGGAGCAACCCAGGCATGTGCCCTGACAGGGAATCAAACTGGCAACCCTTTGGTTCACAGGTCAGCACTCAATCCACTGAGCCACACCAGCCAGGACAGGCTATGCAGTTATTGTTTTTTTAAATGGCTGTTTTGGTGGTGTTTACCTTTTATACTTTTCTTCTCTGAAACCTTGTACAATGAAATTAAACTATTTTTATTCTCACTTTTAAACAGATATTAGTGTCTCCTCCCACCCCTGTCTTTCCTCCACTTCCTCTAACACATGGGTTCCCAGCTCTTCCTTTGTCTCCTCATTTTACCCTTTCTTTGTTCTTTCTTACCCTTCTTGCTAAAGGCTGTTGATTCGCTAAGCAGTGTTTACAGATTGCCAGCCATACGCCAAGCACATCGGTATATGTGCTTGGTATGTAACAGTCTCAGTCCTCTTCCTTTTATCTGCTCATCATGGGCAGCCCTCGTTTTTACTGCCCAGTCCTATTATTCCTGAATCTCTCCCGTCCTATTCCCTTCTCAAAAGACAGCAAGGAACTCTACTGCCGAGAATGTGTCCAACCAGCATGACAATGAACACCAGCCAAAGAAAATGTCCCCACTTCCCTTGCTCACATTGATGAGGACATACATGATGTGGGTCTACGTCTGTGTTATTTCAGTTTCTAATATTCGTGAGAGAAAGAGCTTTGATTCCTGGCTCTGCCACTTTCTGTCTGGGTGATCTTGGACAAGTTACTTTACCAGATGCCTGAAACTGTTTCTGGAATAAGGCAATGTCATAAATAAATAAATGATCTTGCTCAGACTTAATTTCTTGATTATAGAGGACAGATAGCTTAGAGGTTAAAAGCACAGGCTCTGGACTTGGGTGGGAGTCCTGGACTTCCCACAGACTTTATAACAGGGCCGTAGTTTCCTCACTTGTGAAACGAGGCCAATAAAAACATTAACCTCATAAGGTTGTGGTGAGCATTCAATGAGATGATGCATTGAAAGCTTTTAACACAGTTCCTGGCACTCCATAAATGTTAACTATTATCACTTGATGCTGAAATTTGTCATTAAGGTTTTGGAGGCTGTATCATAAAGTAACAGTAAGATACCAAAACTCCTAAAAGAATACGCAGGCAATAAGCTCCTTGCCATAGGTCCCGGTAATGATTTTTGGAATCTGACACCAAAAGCTGAAGCAACAAAAGCACCAATAAACAAGCAGAACTGCATCAGACAGAAGGGCTTCTGCACAGCAAAGGAAGCCATCAAAAAGCAAAAATGAAAAGGCAGCTTCCTGAAAGGGAGAAAATATTTGCAAATCACATCCCTGACAAGGGGATAATGTCCACAATCTACAAAGAACTCATACAACTCAACAGAAAATAAAAACACCCGAAACCAAAAAAAAAAAAAAAAAAAAATCTGATTTAAACACGAGCAGAGGGTTTGAATAGACATTTTTTTCTAAAGAAGACATACAAATGGCCAACAGGTACATAAAAAAAATACCTACAACGAGATATCGCCTCACACCTGTTAGAGTGGCTATGATAAAAAAGACAGGGAATAAAGGGAGCCCTTGCACACTGTTGGTGGGAATATAAACTGGTGAAAATACTATGAAAAAATATCTTCTTCAAAAAAATTAAAACTAGAACTACCATACGATCCGGCAAGTCTACTTTTGGGTATTTAGCTGAAGAAAGCAAAAACACTAACTTGAAAATCTATATGCACCCCATGCTTTATTTACAATAGTGTTATTACAATAGCCAAAATATGGAAATAACCTACGTGTCCATAGATGAATGAATGGCTAAATAAATTATATATAATATGTATACATATATATTTGAATATTGTTCAGCCATAAAAATTCATAAAATCTTGCCATCTGCAACAGCATGGATAAATGGGCTGCGAAGGCATTATGTGAAGTGAACTAAGACAGAAAGACTACCTCACGATCTCGCTTGTATGTGGAACTAAAGCAGAACAAAACAACAAAAAACAAGCTCACAAATTCAGAGGGTTGGTGGTTGCAAGAAGTGGGGGTGGGGGATGGTAGAAATGGGTGAACTTATTTTTTTGGTCAAAGTAAATTGAATTTTAAAAAGTTTTTAAAGTGAGATACCACCTTACAGAAACAATAAGATATACACTCGTATATTTCAGTATTTGGTTTCTACCCCCAGCTCCTGTCACAAAGCTCCTGAAACTCCTGTAAACAGTGGTCCCTGAAAGAATCTCTTGTTCTGACATTTAGCCTTTGACCCTGGTTCCCGACACTGCTCCTGAGATGGTTGTGATCTCCTGACAGGAAGGTCTGACACGGATCTCCTAAATCCTCTGGAACTTCCTGGGTGACTGGTCTGTCTTTTGCTCTAATGAGGTGACTCTTGGTGGGGCACTGGGTAGAAGCTGGTCACCAGAAAGACAAAGCCAGGATTAGAACCTCGGGAGTTTCAGCCCTCCCCTTCGACTCCCGGGAGAAGGGAGGGGCTGAAAATGGAGTTAATGATTGATCATGCCTATGTGAAGACTTCACAAGAATCCCAGTAACCCGGGGTTTGGAGGGCTTCTGGGCTGGCGAACACATCGCCATGCCGGGATGGCAGTACACCATCCCCCCAGAAGTTCCGGTGCTTGGGCCTCTTCTGAACCTTGCCCTGTGCGTCTGCAGGCAGCTGTTCATTCACATCTTTTAATATATTCTTTATAAAAACCAGTAAACACAACAAAGTGTTTCTTTGAGGTCTATGTGCCATTCTAGCAAATTAATGAACCCAAGTCTGATTGAGGGGTCAAGTACTTGATATGTGTTTCATATGGGGGAAAGAAAAAAATGTTTTATATATATATATACATATATACACACAAGATAAACATTATAAAATCGGGGGGTGTGTGTTTTAATGAAACCACAATAAGCAAACCAAATTTTTGAATTGGAGCCAGGTTTACCTGGAGCATTTTTTTTAATTCAAATTTTAACTTAATTTCTCTTAGGCCCAAATTCCCATCATTTGGCCTAAGCAAAGAAAACACTCATTTTAAAGTTTCATTTAGCTCTATGCCTTTCCAGCCTGAGAACAAAACCCAAACTCCAAAGTCAGACTAGAAATGTACCCTGAGAGTACCAGGGTTGCATACATTAATTAATTTATTTTTGTAGCGGTTTTGCCATGGAACAACCTGGAATTTAATGCCAGTTTCCTCAATATTTACGTGCCCACCCAGTCTCCTCGATATTTACGTACCCGAATGAACAGAGCTCAGTACTGTACATGGTTACTACTGAACGGTGTGCTCGTGCTGAGTCTAGCAAACACGCAGAAGTGCGAGGGCAGCTGGGAGAAGGGACAGCTGGGAGACGGGACAGCCTGCTCTGCTTTTGCCATGTCTAAATCTGAGTCAACAAGTTCCTTTGGATCATACAAGAACAGCGCCCAGCACCTAGCAACAGTGCCTAAGTCAAATATTTATTGAAAGAATTAATACATGATGCTGTTTAAATAAAAGATAATTTGCACATAAGTGAAAAACTGACAAATGGTATAAATATTTGCCTGTTTGCTGTTAGTGATTAGAAAAGGCTAGAGCTAGAAGGATTCTTGGTGGTGACCTAAGTCCCTTTCTTTACCTCAATTGAAAAAGGAAAATACGGCTATTGAAGTGGATTAATGACTTTTTTCAGACACAATCTTCATGTTTTGCAAAATGAAAAGCAGTTTCAGTATTCTGTATATTCCTAATTTTTGGTTCTTAGACTTGATCAGTGTTTCATTGACTATTGCTGCATAGTAAATTACCCCCAAACTTAGGGGTGTAAAAAAATAACCGCCACCATTTTCTTTTGCTAGTGCTTTCATGGGTCAGGAATTAAGGAGAGCTCTGGTGAGCAGTTTGGTCTGGGGGCCTCTCACGAGGCTGAGATTAGATGCTGGCTGAGATGGCGGTCATCGGAATGCACCACTGGGCCAGGCGGTCAAGTTGGCTGATTCACATGGCTAGCAGCTGATGCTTGGCAAGTTGGCTATTTTTCTATTCCTTGAAATCTATTAGTAGAATAAACTGCGTTATTTGTCCTATAAAAATTCTCATAATCTGGTTTTTGCTGACTGTACCCCTGTAGTAAAATTTTTTAAAGATCCTGTATATTGGTAGTTTGATACCGGTGCTTAATCTGATTCAAGTTTGATTTTTTGGCAACACTACTTCATAGGTGGTACGGAGTGCTTTGGTCAGGAGGCACATGATACCTGATCTTTCTCTGTTTTGACATCTAGAGTCATTGATGCTCAAGGCCTAGACTCATTCATTTGTTAAGAATTATAAAATGGTGATATTTTGATTCCAAGATTCTTTTTTTTAGTTTTTTTAAAGGTTTTATTTATTTATTTATTTATTTATTTATTTATTTATTTTAGAGAGAAGGGAAGGGAAGGAGAGAGAGAGGGAGAGAACATCAATGTGTGGTTGCCTCTACCACACCCCCCACTGGGGACCTGGCCCACAACCCAGGCACGTGCCTCAACCGGGAATCAAACCGTTGACCCTCTGGTTCTCAGGCCTGAGCTCAATCCACTGAGCTACAGCAGCCAAGGCTGTTTCCAAGATTCTTTTTTCAACCTGTTATCTAGAAGAGTTCCATAAAGAGAAAATTTCCTTTATCTACCATTCGGTTATCCAAGGGTACGGTTTGAATAGGAAAAGGAGAATTGCTGAATAAATACTTGGTTCATTCCCTTTATTTTTCAGTTTTTAAAATAGTGAGTTGGTAGATCACTTTTTAAAATTTGGATAGGAATTTATTATGTGAGAAAAAATAAAGTTTATAAGTTATAGTGTATATAGTGTATAAGCATCAGTGGTTTTCTGCTTTTTTTTTTTTTTAACATTTTAATGACACACAAAAATAAAAGGCTAGGAATTCCCAAACTGGCAGCTGTGGGCAGCCTCAGAGAACATTTGCCCAGACAGGAGCACAAAGGAAGATTCTGGGAGAGTTCTTGGCATGCACGAATATATGGGAGACACTGTGGATGTGTAGACGGCAGGGTATTGAAATGCGTGGGGAAAAACTGGATCGGTTTATGGGCAAATAGACAAATGAAAAAAACATGGCATTTTTTTTAACATAGGAAAAACAGATTGTACAAGAAAAGAGCTGTGGTTGAGATGACTGCTTGGCATGTCTGTCAACAAGATTTGCTTGGCCAGCCCTGGCTGGTGTAGCTCAGTGGATTGAGTGCGGGCTGCAAACCACAGGGTCGCTGCTTTGACTCCCAGTCAGGGCACATGCCTGGGTTGCAGGCCAGGTCCCCAGTGGGGGCCACGTGAGTGGCAACCGCACATTGATGTTTCTCTCCCTCTCTTTCTCCCTCCCTTCCCCTTTCTCTAAAATTAAATAAATAAAATAAAAATATTTGCTTGGCCATAATACTGTAAACACTGACTTTTGATGTAACAAGAAGTGTTGACGTGCTGATGCGGGGAACACAGGAGAGAGGAAAATGGGAAATGTAGTAAAAAAAAAGTGAAATCCTCATCTCCCATGGTGGAAGTCAGCACATTATCTCTAAAATCAACCAATCAAAAAGTTCAATGAAAGCATTTTATTTAGAAAATGGTGACAAATATTAATAGAAACAGCCGAAAGAGTTTATGTGACTGCCTCTGATAAGTAAAACTGGATGGTATGGAGGGATTAGGTAGGAAACCGATTTTTTGTTGTTAGAAATCCTTAGACAATGTTACCTTTTCATACTATTGATACATGTATTACATGTATAAAGATAGAAATTAACCTAGAAATAAAGTAATGGAGCCCTGGCTGGTATGGCTCAGTGGATTGAGTGCCGACCTGTGAACCAAAGGGTTGCCAGTTAGATTCCCAGTCAGGGCACATGCCTGGCTTGTGGGCCAGGTCTCCAGTAGGGGGCGCATGAGAGGCAATCACACATTGATGTTTCTCTCTCTCTCTCCCTTCCCCTCTCTAAAAATAAATAAATAAAATCTTTAAAAAAAAAGTAATAGATTGTCCATACAATATGAAAAATATAGAAACAAGGTTTCTGCAAAGTAGTTTATGGTCAGAAAAACAACACACAGAAACATTTCAGCTTCTGTTTTACCTGTAGCTTTAGCTCTAACACTGATCTCTCACCCACTTGCAGTGGCTTTCTCTGCTTTAAAAACAAAAACAGGATCAATATATTTTTCTCTGTTTCTAGTACATTCTCTCAATCATACTCACTAGCCTCCACTTCAGTACTTTGCAGATTATCCCGAGTTTCTTGATCTTACCTCATTCCTAACTCTAAACCTGATTTCAAGCCATATCCTCCTCTGGAAATAGCCTATCAATTGCATCGATCTCACTGGACTGCTCAGTCCACTATGGAATAGTGGCTGAGGGCTTGGAGCCCTGGAATCCAAAAGATTACAGCTAGCCCCTGGGCTACGTTCCTGCCGGGTCCCCTGGGGTTTAGATGACAGGAAAGCTGCTCTCTTTGCCTCGATATCTCATCTATTCGAGGGGTTGCTAAGAGCGCCAATCTCACGGGTGCAAAGCTTAAGGGACCAAATATTTGTAAACGAGGTAAGTCTCCCAAATAAATCTGAGTTACTCCTTTTTATTTAATCAAAATGTCTTTTATTTTCCACTGCAACAGTGATGTGTGGTGTCACTTTGCTAACCTAAGCTATGCCGTCAGTCAAGACAGCAGTTAAAATGGCTTAAACAGTAGGCTTCCCTACTCCAGCTCCTCCACTCGTTTTTTCCATTTTTTGATAGTGACTATCAGTTAATCTTAAATGTCAGACTGTATCTATTTGTAAAAGACGATTATGGATCTCTTCTATCACATTATAATACATTTCTCAAGGAATATTTATAATATATACAAAAATGTACTCTTCCTATATGTAATATTCAGAGGGGACTTTCTCTCTCTCTTTCTTATCTTCAACTGAGGACATTTTTTCATTGCTTTTAGAGAGAGAGGAAGGGAAGAAGGAGAAGGGAAGGGAGGGAAGGAGGGGGAGAGAGAGAGAGAGAAGAGAGAAACATTGATTGGTTGCCTTTCATACATGCCCCAACCAGGGATGGAACCTGCAACCTAGGTATGTGCCCTACCTGGAATCAAACCTGCAACCTTTTGGTGTACTGGACGCTGCTCCAACTAATTGAGCCATGCCAGCCAGGGCAGAACTTACTCTTATTAAAGACCAGGCAGACATGCATCTAGAAGCATCTCTGTGAACTCTTACCTAAAGAAACTAAATGCACTGGTGTTCCTGAGCAGGTGGGCTGGAGAATTTCATTTACGGAATGCCTGTGAGTGATCACTACATGGTAGACACTGGAAGTAGAAGATAAATAAGATACATCCCTGGCCTTTGAGAGGTCTAACATTAGAGGAGGAAGCAAATGTATAATGAGGTAGGTGACAGCAAAAAGGCAGAACAGGGCACATGCTCTCCCTGAGTGACTGAATGGGGTCACCACGATTCCCCATGTGACAACCGTTGTTTGGTACAATGGCACCTAGAAGGAGAGTCTGGGCTCTTCTTCCAGGGCCACAAAGGAGAACTTTTCTGTAAAGCAGACTCCCTGCCCAACAAAGGGACACCAACACGGAATCCCCTAGCACAGTGGTAGGGACGGTGGGTGCAGGGGTGAATCTTGCAATGGGCAAGACCTGCTACGCTCACTACAGATTGTATGATTGTATTAAGTATCTCCTTAGCCTCTTTCCAAACTGCAGTGGACTCGTGGCTGGTGACAGCCCGGGACTGGCCAGGAGAGAGAGGACCAGGAATACGGCCAAGCAGGAGAAAAAAACAAAATCGCTGTGCAATGAAGAGCAGCCTGGCCCAAGAGAAGCCTGGCTTTTGCCCTCAGCTACGGAGAGGGGATCTCTAGGCCCCTGGAATGTCCTGATAGGCATGTTCTTGTTTGCCTAGGAGCTCTGGTCCCTGGACAGCCTAACAATGTCTAACAATGTGATTTATGACGGGGGCTTTGGGCCGCACCATATCACTTCTGACCCCCAGAAGGGGCCGGAGACTAAAGGTCGGCCATTCAGGCAGTATGTGATCACGTCCCAGTAAGAATTCTGGACACCAAAGTCTTCGGTGAGCTTGTCGGCAATTCTGTGAGCATATCGCCACACACATCGTGGTCAGGACTCCACATATCTGCAGGGAGGAAACAAAAACCAGCACCTCCACGTTTGGGCCGCTCCTGGACTATGTCTTTGAATCTCTTCCCTTACCAATTTCACTTTGTATTCTTTTGATATAATGAAACTGTAATCATCCCTGCTAGTGTGACTCAGTGGATTGAGTGCCAGCCAGTAAACCAAAAGTTCACCGGTTTAATTCCCAGACAGGGCACATGCCTGGGTTGGGGGCACATGAGAGGCAACCATGCATCGATGTTTCTCTCCCTCTCTTTCTCCCTGCCTTCCCCTCTGTCTAAAAATAAATAAATACAAATTTAAAAACAAACTGTAATCATGAGTGCAGCACTTCCTGAGTCCTGTGAGTTGCTCTAGCAAATTATAGAACTTGAGGGTGATCATGGGAACCTCTAAATTTGAGGCCAGCGAGTCTGAAGTAGGGCGGTCCTGGGAACCCACAAACTTATGGCTGGTGTCTGAAGTGAAGGTAGTCTTGTGGGGACTTGTCACTCCAAATGTACAGTTAGCCAAACTCACCTCATGCCTATAACCACTGGGGACCTACCTCAGGCTTAGCACCTCTTTCCTGCAGCCCCAGGTCTCGGAGAACAGCCCTGACCTCATGTGGCAGGGCGTAAAGAGTCCTGACCCAACACTCTTGGACTCGTCACCATCACACTGGTTGGGAATGGAGAGATGCATGGCCTAGGAGTTAAAGACAAAGCCTTCAGCAATAGGCAGACCTGGTATAGCAGCCAGGGGCTCACTGGAAAGAAGACTATTCAAGAAGGAAGTATTATATGCCCTGGCTGGTGTGGCTCAGTGGATTGAGTGCTGGACTGCAAATCAAGGGGTCACCGGTTTGATTCCCAGTCAGGGCATATGCCTGGGTTGCGGGCCAGGTCCCCATTAGGGGGTGCATGAGAGGTAACCACACATTGATGTTTCTCTCCCTCCCTTTATGCCTCCCTTTCCCTCTCTAAAATAAATAAATAAAATCTTTTTTTTTTAAAGGACTTATTATAAAGGGGTTCCCTACAAAACAGTGAGTTCCAGGCAACCACAAGGGACAGGGTGGTAGCTAAGAATAGTAGCCCTAGACTCAAAGACGCAAGGGGAGGAAATGGAAGGAGAGGATTCCATAGCGGCAGCCACTCCGCGGCAGAGCCAGTCAAGAGCAACCTCTCTTGTCTTTCTCCTTGTCTGGTGGGCTCTCCAGTGACAGACACACGGCTGCTGGGACAAGGAGGCTGTGGACTGCAGCCCACACAGGTCAGCCTCTGGGGTGGAGAAGAGCAGAAAGCAGATCTGGTGTGACACATGGAAGATCATTGGCACGTGGGTTCAAATCCTCGCTCCCTCTGTACCTACCAGCTGTGTGATCGTCAGCATGTCCCATAAGCTCAGTTTCTTCTCTGGTAAAACAGAGGGCTTCCGTAAGCAAGGGCCGAAGGAGGCAACCCCCGTGAAGTGCTTGGTGGGTCCGTTCACTCACAGTAAGGGCTCGGTATCCGGGAGGACTGCTGCTCTGCCTCTGCCTTTCCGCTCAGCTCTACCGGCTGGGCTTCTGACTCGCGCTTGAGACCCCATT
This sequence comes from Micronycteris hirsuta, assembly GCA_004026765.1. Lineage (NCBI taxonomy): Eukaryota > Metazoa > Chordata > Mammalia > Chiroptera > Phyllostomidae > Micronycteris > Micronycteris hirsuta. The sequence goes on along the minus strand of PVJI01005143.1, from coordinate 70,665 downwards.
GCCTGCAGAACTCCATTCTGATCATTGGATCCAGGCTATTTTCATTGTGCCCAGAGGCCCTGTCTTGTTATTTGTTTTATCCTGAGGCCTCCTAGGAATGACATCTTGCTGCATGCTTGTAGGTAACCATGGAAACCTAGTCATCAGGTGACTAAAGACAAGTTGGTAACAGCCTGAAGATGGAGGACAGAGGCTGAGAACAAAGACTTTTAGGAGCCAGGTTAAGCAAAATCCATGTTATCAATCCTTCAAGAGAGCTAACACTCAGCTCTACCTCGGGGACCCCCTCCCTTATGCCACAGTACTCACAGGACAGTGTCCTCAGTGTGCAAAGCAGGGCTGGAGGTCCCCGGGCCGCTCTGCCTGCTGACTTCCAGGGAGCTCTGTGTGCCTTGCAAGCTCTGCAGGAGCCACTGTGGTGGAAAAGGTCACCGCAGCTCCACCTTCGCCGAGACCTCAGGTCCAGAAACCAGGACCAGCTTCACCAGAAACAGAATGGACCAGGTCTACGATTTTAGAGAAAGGGGGTGTATTTGTTTTCAAGAGCTACTGCAACAAAGTAGCACAGATTGGGTGACTTCAACCACAGAAATCCATTGTCTCACAGTTCTGGAAGTTAGAAGTCTGAGACCAAAGTGTGCGCAGCATTAGTGCTCTCTGAGGGCTGTGAGGAAGATTCTAGTCCACGCCTCTCCCCCAGCTTCTGGTGGTTTGTTGGCAATCGTTGGTGTTCCTTGTTCCTTGGCGGAAGCGTCACCTGGTCTCTGTCTTTACCTTCACATGACATTCTCCCTGTGTGTGTGTCTTGGTGTCAAATTATCTTTTTTATAAAGACACTAGTCATATTAGATTAGGGCCCACCCTTATGACCTCATTCTTCTTCAGTTTTTTTGGTAAGACTTTTTAATTTATTTTCAGAAAAAGTTGAAGGGAGGGAGACAGAGATGGAGAGAAGCATTGATGTGTGAGAGAAACATGGATTGGTTGCCTGTCACATGCCCCTAACCGGGGACCTAGCCCACAACCCAGGCATTTGGCCTGATTAGGAATCGAACAGGCCACCTTTCAGTTCATGGGCTGGTACTCAGTCCACTGAGCCACACCAGTCAGGGGCCCATTCTTAATTAATTACACCTGCAAGGACCCTATTTGCAAATAAGATCATTTTCTGAGGTACTGAGGCTACAGATTCAAACATATGAATTTTGAGGAGACGAAATTCACCCCATAACAGGAGGCATATGTGGGGGAAGGCCACCCCTTCCACTAAAATATTTTAAGTAGCTTTCCCGGCATGAGGAGGAAGGGGAACAGGTATCTCTTCCTTCCTCTCCAAGGAGAGGAGGAATTCTGCGGGTTCCTGAGATTTCAACAGTGAGCCAGAACTAGATTCTCTGAGTTCTAACAATTATCCTACACACTTCCTAACTTAGCCCCGAAATATCCACACATTTTCAGACAGGGTCGGGAGCACCTGATCATTTTGAAAAGATAATTTCCTCAGATGAGAAGTGAACCCCATAAGCAGTCATTATGTGCATCCCCTCCTGCTCCTCCTCAGAAGCCAAAGTGTGATTTAATGTATTTTAGGAACTAAAGTTCAAGATGTGAATTTCCTGCACAGAGAAAAATAATCTGTCAGAAAGCACTTAGGAAAAGGCAGAGCAGACAGCTTAAACAGTCCCATTCACGAGGGTTCCACCCCCATAACCTAATCACCCCAAAGGCCCCACCTCTTCATGCCAGCCAGCACTTTGGGGTTAGGATGATAAATGAGTTTTCGGGGGACACAGGCCTTCAGTCCCTCGGAGACATTGACTGCTTTCTATGTCATTTTACATTTCTATGTCTGCTGTCTCATCGCCCCTGCTGCACTATGATGTCAGCTGACAGAGGAGGAGAAGGAAAAGAAGAAATGTCATTTCGCAATTTGTATGTGCTGGGCACTTCAGGTACATTAGCTCATCAGTCCAGGGAGGTCTGTGATACTGTCTTCATTACACTGGTCACTGAATAAAGGTCACTCAGAGGGTAGGTCATGCAGCTGGGATTCCAGCGCAGCCGTACTTCCAGAGCCCTGGGTTTCTGTCTCTGTTTTTGGCTATAGGCATTATATATATACAGCAGTGAAAATGTAAAAAGAAAGCAAGGAGAATCTTAGAAATGATGAATATTTTATGATCGAGGCTTTTTTTGTACTTTTGGTTGATCTGCTTAGAAATGTTTTGCTTGGATCGACTCCAAGTTTGGTTAAACGCACAGAAAGTCATAATGCATGCAGTTTTCAATGAACTCCCCCCCATAATCAACTACGAAATGTCTTACTCTTCTCTGTCCTCCCCAACCCATCTCTGTCCCAGAGCTCCGAGGCATGGCCGAAACTTAGCCCTTCCTACCATTCAGTTATTGTACCTGATTTTGTGCTGGGCTGCCTACCAGAGTCCCTCTTTCAGGAACGAGGCACTCATTCCCCCGCCTGCTGGGAGCATTGGCTGCAGCTCTCAGGTGAGTGTCTCTTCAAGAAGTGCCCTCACTCAGCTGAAGAAAGCTGCCTTGCTCAAGGTCATGCTGCCCTCCTTGGTGGCAGCCACTTCTAATGACTAGCCAATGGTGGGGGACTGGGGCTGGGGATAGAGCCCAACTTCTTAGGTGCTCCATGGGCAGACTGTGCTCAGGTGGGGTGGGCTCCAGGTTCCAAAGAAGAAAATGATGCCAGGACAGGTCAAACCCTCTTCCCCTGACAGCTCCACCTGCAGCTGCGGCATTCCAGACCCCTTGCTTAGCCTCCCCCGCAAAAGATACTGTGTGCCTGGGGGTCTGGGTGACAGAGAAGAAGAGGACTTCACTGACTTCACAGGGTCAGGTGATGTTGGCTGGAGCCATCTGCCTTCACCTCTAGCTGGGGAAAGAGAGAGTGCAGGCAGACCGAGTCTACGGCAGGTAGCTGTGTGCCAGCCAGAATGGTACTATTCAGTCATCATGAGGCAAAATAGCACAGTTGTACAGGATGTTCCACGTTATGTTTTATTTTTTTAATTTTTAATCCTCACCCAAGGACATGCCTATTGATTTATTGATTTTAGAGAGAGGGGAAGGGAGGGAGAAAGACATCTATGTGAGACAGAAACATCAATCAGTTGGCTCTCATATGCACCTGGGCCCGGGGACTGAATCCACAGGCCAGGCATATGCCCTGATTGGGAATTGATCCCACTGCCCTTCAGTTTACAGGACGATGTTCCACCCAACTGAGCCACACCGGCCAGGACTTAGGTCAGGGGTGTCCAACCAGTGCCCCGAGGGCCACATGCGGCCCAGGATGGCTGGGAAGGTGGCCCAACACAACATCATAAATTTACTTAAAACATGAGATTTTTTTTGTTTTTGTTAGTGTTTGTGTATTTAACGTGTGGCCCAAGACAAGGCTTCTTCTTCCAGCTTGGCCCAGAGATGCCCAAAGGTTGGGTACCCCAGCTTAGGTTATGTTTTTCTTGTGACTTCCTTACTAAGTGCTGGACACTATGCTGCTATTACGCATGCATTACAACAGCCCTTGAGTGCCAGGTTTGTACTAACGGATTAAAAAACTAAAGTTTGCAGAGGCGAAGGAACCGTCCCTAGGACTCCCCCCTAGTAAAGCACATCTACCCAGTGGAAGCCGGGTCCACCAGGAATGTCAGAGCTGTGACTACGGCTCTCACTTGGCTCCCCAGGAAGTGCATCCCTCTGGAATCTCTGTCCAAAGAGCTCGTGTGACAAGCCTAAAAAGATCCGGCTACTGTCATCCTATCAGCAGTGCCTAGCATAGTGCTTTGTCCATAGGAACCGAATGGAATTCTAAGGTACTGACAGGTGTCTTTAATAATAGATGTCAACGTGACAGACCCCAAGCCTACTGAAAAAGGCAGAGGCGACTATTTATTTCACACCGTTGAAAAGAACCGAAGTCTCATCCTCATTCATCAGGGCCTCTTATTTCCTGTTACAAAGCAGAACTGACAACATCTGAATCCCACGGTGGTGATTTTCTCTAAAAGTACAAATGAGTCAAACACTGTCATTGCTGTTGGAGGTAAATGGGGAGGGGGCATGTGTGCCTGCTGGAACAGCCTCCTTCCCAGTGGTCCCCCTGTTGAGAAGGGGGAGAGCCTCAGCTGTGCGCTTTGGCTCCTTGCTAGATCCCCAGCTGCTGACACAGTTCCTGGCACGCAGGAGGCTCTGGGGGAATCTGTGTTGAAGGTCAAGGCACCGTTCTGAGGGAACTCGCGGGGCACTGGGGCTGGGAGAGAGAAGTAAGCTTTATGGACACCCACTGAGCATCAGCCCTGCGCAGAGCGCTGCAGGGCGCTGAAGGTGGATTCAGGACAGCGACAGAATTTGCAGGGCTCGGTGTGGGATGGCACCGAGGGGCACCTGCAGCTTGTTCAAAAGTTAAGAATTTTGAGATGATGACAGCAGAGCATTAAACCAAATGTGCGACCCTTCTGAGTAGGGGGTCTTGTGTGACTGCACAGATTACACGCCCAGGAAGCTGGCCCTGGGTAAATTAGGAAGTTTCTGTTACCACAGGGCTCTCTGTTCAGTGGGCAAGACAAAGACATAAACAATGGTGATTTGGTGTGATAAACAGTGTGTACTGCGGAGGTGAGGTGTCCTGAGAGCAGACTCATTTAGACCTCATACCGCTGTTATAATCTTTTTTTAACCTAAACTATATTTTTTAAGATTTTATTTAATTACTTTTAGAGAAAGGGGAAGGGAGGGAGAAAGAGATGGAGAGAAACAGCAATGTGCGAGAGATACATGGATCAGTTGCCTCTCACACGCCCACCACTGGGGACCTGCAACCCAGGCACAGGCCCCAACCAGGAATCAAACTGGCGACCTTTCAGTTCACAGGCTGGCGCCCAAACCACTGAGCCACACCAGCCAGGGCTAACCTAAACTATTTTTAATGTTTTACCTGTTTAACAGCTTTGAGATATATTCACACACCATGCAATTTGATTCACCCATTGAAAGTTTACAATTCAATAGTTTTAGTATATTGATAAAAATGTGCAATCATCACCACAATCAATTTTAGAACATTTCATCACTCCAAAAAGAAACCCCATTCCTATTAGCAGGCACTCCCCATTGCCCCCCACCCCTCCCAGCCCTAGGCAACTACTAATCTGTTTGTCTCTTCATTTGCCCATTCTTAGGATTGGGATTGCTGGGTTATATGGTAATTTTGTGTTACCGAATGTTTAAACAACAGCTTTATTGAGATATAATTCCTATACCATAAAATTCACCCTCTTAAATTGTACAATTCAGTGGTTTTTAGTATAGTCACAGAGTTGTGCAACCACTATTATTTAATTCTAGAACATTTTCATCATCCCCAAAAGAAATCTCATAGCACTTAGGAGTCACTCCCTATTACCCCTCCCTTCAGGCCCTGGCAACCACTAATCAGTTTCTCCCTCTGGACTCGCTTACTTGTACATTTCACACACATGGAATCACACACTATGAGGCTATTGTGTCTGGCTTCTTTCACTTAGCGTAATGTTTTCAAGGTTCATCCACACTGTAGCATGTAGATAACCTCCTTTTTGGAGATGAGGAAACCAAGACTCTGGGAAGCTAAATGATTAGCACAAAGTCAAACACTACACAATCTCACCGTCGGTGATGCCAAGTTCACTCACTTAGTTAAGAGGGTGTCCAACAGATCTCTCCATGGTAAAGATACATTTTCCTTTTGGAATTATTCATTGATATGTGGGATGCTACCTTGAAACCATATCTTGCTCCCCAACATCCTTTTACTCAATGGCTTTAGCATCCATTAATGGTGCTGCCCTGAATCAACTATGATACTGGCAGTTGCAAACTCCCATTCTACCATTTGCCTACATTTATTAGCTGGCACTCTTGTGAATCATTGTGAACTTATACATTTTTTACATTTCATTTAATGTGTCATAATCCATTACCATCATTAACTTTCTGAGGCCCAACTTGTCCGGAATTTGGCAAATAGGAGCTCTTAAAATTCAAAATTTGAAAGGTTTTTATAATAACTTAATCTGTCAAAAGATACAATGGTTTGGGGAACCATGAAGCTCTAAAATATAGACTATATTCAAATACTTTTTGGACAGGTTGTAGATGTAAAATGTGTGTTACCTGAAACAGTTGACAATACCTTTGATTTTCTTAGAAACTATTGTAGAGCATTTTCCTTGAACTTGATGTATTTTTTTTTAAGATTTTACTTATTTATTTTTAGAGAGAGGGGAAGGGAGGGAGAAAGAGAGGGAAAGCAACATCAATGTGTGGTTGCATCTCGCACGCCCCCACTGGGGACACAGCCCACAACCCAGGCATGTGCCCTGACTGGGAATTGAACTGGCTACCCTTTGGTTCACAGCTCATGCTCAATCCACTGAGCTATACCAGCCAGGGCTTGGTGTTGATGTATTCTAATAGGATTTCTTGCTAAGAAAACCAGTGAATTTTGAACTTTAGATATTTGCAAGAAGATTTCAAGTATCTTTAACCCAACTTTTCAAAAAGTACAAGAAGAGTTGGAAAATTAATTCAACTGCATTGGATGCCAGAAATTTCATTTCCTGAGCAAGGTTGAGGAGTGTGAGAATAAAAGAAAACCCTAAATCACCCCAAATAGATAGGATTGGTTGGGATGCAGTAACAGAAAACCAGATAATAATGGCTGTGCTCCATAGGGACTAATTTTTTTCTCTTGTAATAAGACACCCAAAGGTGGTCAGTTCAGGACTAGGGGAGCTATGCAACGGCATCATCAAGCCTTCCTCTTTCTTCACACTCTTCCATCCTCAGTCTGTCGCTTTTGTCCTCATGATTACAAAGTGCTACTGAACTTCTAAGGCAGCCACTTTCAACTGGTGTGCCATGAGGCTTTTAAAAACATGCAATACCTGACTATTTAGTCAGGGACACAGACCTCTTTTCCCTTAGAATGCCCAATTAAAAAATGACAACAGCCAACACAACAATAGCCAGCCGGTGCGAATGAATCAAAACTATACCTATGTTTCCGTCAGATTGGCAAAAAATACATTTTTGGTGTGCTGCAGAATTTTAGTAATCCGTTTATGTGTGCCACAAGATGAGAAAGGTTGAAAATCGCTGCTCTAAGGTGTTGCACCTGTGTTGTAGGTCCGGAAGAAGAGGGGAGGGATAGGAGGCCAAACTGAATCAGGCCCTGGCAGGAAATGTTCTTACAAGCCCCAAGCAGATACTTGTGTTTGTATCTCGTTGGCCAGAATTGGAACACGTGGTCCTCTTACCTGCCTATATTAAAAGAAAGCAAAGGAGAAGGGGGCTACGGATAGCTTTTGGTACCCAATCAACAGTATCTACAGCCATGTAAACATTTCGTAAAAATTACATCTAAAGAAGTTAACACGACCATGGAGTGTTAACTATACAGCCTTCTATTCGCAAAGCAAAAAATTTTTGAGCATCTTCTGTGTACTCTGACTTCACTGAGGATGTGAAGATGAAAGTGAAATATTGCTTCATTTGTTCTCCTTAAAACATATTTTGGGAAGTTTCAAGTAGTAAGTCTTAGGACGCAGGAGAAAAACAGGTGTACTGAATTTTATGTGGCCTCTTCACAACAGTTTCAAATCCAATCAAACAAAAACTAAATCATTTCATTGAGATACCTAGCTCAGTCACATATTCAATGTTCTCCTGTGTAATAGCTCCCTTTGTGAAAAATTATCGTCAGTTAAATTCACATTCAGACAGCCTTTCCAAGCTAACTTCCGTATCTAGGTAGGACCAGCATCACTTCCGATGTTTAGAGAAATGTGTATATATTTACAGGATAGTTATGATAATTTGTACTATACTAAATAATAATAAAAAGCTATGTTGGATGTCCTATTGACAAACAGAACTGTAAAATTATAGAGCTACCACCTAATTCCTTGTCTTTATAGGCAAAGCATAAACATGTAGGTTTCCTTAAAGAAAACTGTTGCATTAGGCTGCATACTCTCTTAGATCTTCTAGACCAGAGATTGGCAAACTAAGGCCCATGAGCCAAATCTGGACTGCTGCCTGTTGTAAATAAAGTTTTATTGAAATACAGCCATATTCTGTTTAAAGCTATTTTGTAGTGGCTAAAGCTACTTTGAAACTACAACTGGCAGAGCTGGGTAGTTGTGATGCAGACTGATGGCCTTCAACCCCTAAAATGTTTACTATCTGGCCTTCTGCAGAAAAATTTTTATTTATCATGACTTGGCACATATTGGGTACTCTATAAATGCTTCTTGATTTACTGAATGCATACATTCAAGGCTTTCCAGCTGGATAGGAAAAATGAACAAAATTTACAAATCTAAACACAAAGTGTTTGACTTCCCCAATTTCTCCAAGGTTGGCTTGTTTGACTGCAGCTTGCTATTGTTCACACATGCTTTGCAAGGATCATGTTAGTACTTTGGGATTCTAAAATGCAAATTGCTCGAGATTCAAATTTTCAAAGAGTTGGCCTTTGGGATAAACATGTCTCATTGGTGTGTACTGATCTTAAACACATAGCCAGATATTTCTCCAAGCAAAATGGGTTTATTTGGGAACAACAAATAACTGCCATTCAGAACACGCAGTATAATGGCAAACTAGAGGCAAGTCCAAAGCACAAAGGACAGTTGGTTTTTAGAGGAAAGGGGGTTCAGAGGGGCTGCTGGAAACACGAAGTCCATTGGAGGAAACTAGAAATTCAAAACGCAATGTCTTTTCATTGGCTGGGAGGTCACCCTTACCTGGGGAGAAGATCCCGCTCTTCCTGCGGGAGAAGTGGAGTAGAGACACATCTTCTTCTTGCAGACACAAAACGCGCGTCTTTCCTGTTTGGAGTAATAGACTGGGAGTGAGCGGTGGGGCCGAGAGCTCTCCCTACAGGGCCTCCCAACGCCAATTTAAATCGGGTTTCCGTGTATTAACCTTCACAGGTTTTATTTGACCCACACAATGCTGCCGTCGTTTGTTTTGAAAGCAACACTAGCTGCCAACATTCAAAAATAAGGAGGCTGGAGTTGCACCCAACGTCACCCGAAGCGGCCAGGACCCTCCGCCTCGCGGTCCTCCGCGCCATCGCGTCCGGGAAAACCTTCGTTCAAGCGGCGCCGCGCCTGCCAAGCGAGAGTAGATGTCCGGCTTACCCCAAAGCAGCATCCATCCAAAATCCTGGTGATGACAGAACACCACGAGAGGGAGAAGCAGCCTCCTGTCCCCCCTAAAACCAAGTTTCTTGTGTCTGATCACGTGAACGGGAGTGAACTTGTCAGCCTTCTTCCTGCTGGTGCATGGGCAGGGCCCGGAGAGCGTGTCCGCGCGATTGCAGAGGTGTGGGAGAGCGAGGAGGGCGAGGACGGATTCCTGTGTATGGTACGTGCCTCCCCGGAGACAACTGGACTGGAATTGTCAGTGTGAGAGAAGAAAAATGCACCTGTTCTAGAATGTTTAAGCCCTTACCAAGGGGAAAAAAAAAGAGGGGTGGGGGAGGATGTTACCAACTGAGACCCACCAGCTCATCTAATCACATACAACCAGAGCAGCAGCGTTCCTGCCTAGGAGTTTTAGAAAGTCGTTTTGTGCTTCAAGCAGGAAAACTGAGCTCCAAATGGGCACATTCAACTTTGGACAACTATATTATTTATTTAACCTAGGCTGTCTCGTTTTCCAATTTAGAAGTTTAAAAATAAAATACTTTGCACTCTAAAAAACAAGAAATAAATCAGAAGACTTCACTGTGGAGACTTATCCACAGTTTGGATAAGAATCCAAATTTCCAACTTCTCTTGAAAATTTGAAAGATCAGGCAATGTGAGTGCACAATTTGGTTAGGGCCACAACCACCTGGGGCTGAGTAGCTATTGCCTCCTTAGATGGGAAAGTTCTCTGGTTCACCACAGTCCCCACCACTCCCTATTGTCTTACCCCTTGCTGACCCCATCCAGGTACCTTATCTGCCTGGCCCTTCTGGAGACATTTGCATTTAAGATCCTTACTTTAGAGAGTATCATTTGCTACAAAGTAGTTTGATGGCTATACATTTACTTCATTTTCCTGGCTTGAAACCAGACTGGTACATCTGAAGACAAAACAGGAAAGAACAACAATGCTGTTAGGCTGCTACCTTCATTTCAACTAGAACGAATGCAACTTCATTCTCCTACCCCCTGCTTTCCTTTTTCAAACAAGCCTGAGGACTCAGCCTGCTTTCCTCGCCCCTTTCCCTGGCTCCCCCCACCCATTCCACCTCCTGGAGTTGTTTTCCTCAAACTCCGGAGTACTGTCTCCCCAGCTCCCTGTTTCCATGCTGCCCTTGAAAACAAACACCTTGGCCCTTTTTGTTTTTAGAGTTTTACTGCTAATCACTACAGGGAAACAGACAGGAAATAACAATAAGGAGGAAATTACAAAGTTTACAAAAACCTTACAGTTCTTACAGTCATAGTTCCTGATTCCCTGAATGAGGTGGCACCTGGAATTTCCCTGTTTTTATCCTCTCCTGTGAGATTCTTATAGCTGTTGGGTGATATATAAAGGGCCTAGAGACTCTACACTATACAGATGGTGCTGAACAATTTACGTTGATAGAATAGGAACCATTAGGTGGCAGCACAGGGCATAGTTTTTCAACTCTTTCCACAGTAGATTAGCGGATGCGAGGCACCAGATAGTTTACAAGCCATAACTTGGTGCGATATCAGGGCAAGCGTTGGGGCCGAGACCAGGGGAGGGTAAGAGCCAGCCCAGAGGCTCCCAGTCACACTGTGTTGTCAGCATAGCCAGGTGTGAAATTCTCACCTCCTGTGCCTTCCCCAGGTGTGTTGATGAGGATCCCAGACTGTAAGGGCTGACAAGAATCTCCCCATCTGCCACTTTGATTTCACAACAGGTAAACCAAGGCCCTGAGAGTCTGGACTCCTGTTGTCTCCACGCCCTGAGTAGGATCAGAAGTCTTTGCAGTTTCCCCAGTTGCATCTTATCCTTCTGGTCTGTCCCTCCTGGTTAAAAAGCATTATCTTGAAGTCTGCTTCTTATAATTACAGGCTAATTTTCCTATGTTCACAGGTGAAACTAAGAGGGGGGTCTTTGCCTTTGACAGAGCAGGACTTTACACAGGAAACAGAGGCTTAATGGACACAGCTAAACAAAGGGAAGCTTTATTTCTGTCCCCACCCACCTAACCTGCCTGGGGACAAAAGCTAGGGCCCCTGGTCCGGAAGGAGAGTTAGGGCGCTCAGCACTCCCTGTGGCTTGAACGAGCTCCAGTTGATGGGAGCAGCAAGTATAATTGTGGCTCTTACCAAACAAGAGTGGCCCAGCATGACGGGGCTGGGCCCTGCACTCCCAGTTGACTTGCAATCCTCTCAACTTGCATTAGTAAAACCACTAGTATCCCTAGAATTGAAACTCAAATTCAAACAACTGCACGATAACAAAATCATGTCCTCAGGCTCAATTAGTTTAGAGGACAGTCTAGTGATCAAAGGGAAGGGAACTTACTGTGACTAGGCATTTGCTTGAAGGGGTCGGGCCCCAGAACAGAAACTTTCCAGGGAACAACTCCATATAAAGCCTTCATTGTGCATGTCAAAGCACCTTACTGGGTATCATAGGGCCTTGCCACTCAAAACTTGCTCTTCCAACCAGTAGCTGGTTAGAAATGCAGAATCACCCTCTTCTTCTCATTCTGCAATGGCTCTCTGAAAGCCCCAGGGCCCCTATCTCATCTCTACCCCAGAGTGTCTTATACACAAAACCATGTTCCCTTTCTGTCCCTGAACCTCCCATGCATTTGGGATCTCCTCCTCTCTCATGTATGCACGATTCCCACACATAGGTATCTATTAAATTTGGTTGTTTTCTCTTGCTCAAAAGAAAAGAAATGCGGACTCTTGGGCTCGACCTATGGCTGCTGAACCAGCACCTTCATTTCAGCAAGATCCCCTGTTGATTCCTCTGCACATTACAGTCTTGGAAGCACCGCTTTAGGACACTCCGGAGAAAAGGCCAGACAAACGAGGGCCCCTCCCCCAAATGGTCCCCACCTCAAGGAGCTTATATGCTGGTTTAGGAGCACATACCACGCAAGTGAAAAATGTCATGAAAATGGCCATCAAGAAATGTGTCACTAATGCCATGTGGGCTGCCCCAGGACAAATAGAACACATGTTTTGAGAGGGTACAAAAGAATGATTATGGCTAATAGGGGTCAGGCTGGGCAGTGTTCCAGGTGGTGAGATTTTGCTAAGCACGTATAAACGGGGAGGAAAAGGACGGGGAAGGGCATTTCAAGTGGAGGGATCAGGATAAACCTGGGAGGAGGCAAACTATACATTGTAGGCAGTGGCCTACAGATACTTAATTAGCTTATGCATGGCCCCAGACTTTCGTTAGAAAGTCCTCAGTACATCCTATGTTGCTGTGGCTTTACCTTATATAACCCCATCACATTTTATGTATCTTGGTTTAGTCTGTGGTTCTCCTGGGAATTCTGCAAATGTGTTCACTAACGTGCAAACTTTTCTCTTTGGGTTGAACCAGGCAGGTCCTCACCCTTTCCTTTCTGGTCAGTTGGCTGTGATTTCTAGTTTTTTAGAATCAGGTAACAGGAAGTTCTTCACATGGTGGGCTCTCCTAAATTTTCAGAACCTACTGTAGTGCAAATCTCCTCTGTCAACCTCTTAATCAGACCTCATAAATGATTAACTCAAATGTGTTTTCTTCAGTTTCTAGAGAAAGTTAATCATCCTTGAGGGCCAGGAATTCGCATGAAAATAGGGAACTTGCTTGTTCCCTTATCGTTATATCTAGATTTAGTTTACAAAGCAAAAGTGATTGCACAGAAGATGAAACCCAGAGTTTCAGTGTTTATTTTCTAAATGAGCTGGGTGATCGGAACCCTGTCCTCTTCATGCACATATCTGATCCCCGAGAAGGGCTGTGCGGGAAGGAAACTGGGTACGAAATGGAGAGTGTAAGAGCGCCTCCACTGGATGCCTGAGGGAGAGCACTAAGGGACAGCTCTAGGAGCCTCTTCCCACAGCTTCCCGAAACAGTAGGGAAGTAAACCGGAGGCTCCAGAAGAGAAATTGGATCGTCTGGAGGAGATAATATACTTCACATAATTCAGAATAATTCCACCGTAAGCTCAGGGAGCCTTCCCCTGCTCTGAGCCCCGTTGCCGGTCGCTGAGATCAGAATGCAGCCCTGAGTCTGTCCACGTGGGTATCTGCCCCGTGGCTTCAGAGCTGCAGATTTCTTTGCCCAGCAACACTGGCGGGAGGGCCTCGACTGCCCAGAGGGGCTGACTGCTCGTCTCCGTCAGAGCCCATCAGCATGCAGTTTGTCACCAGCTGCCCCGTGCGCCGGGAGAAAAAGGTTTCTGCATTCATAGAGATAATTTCGGCTGATAGGAATAGCATCAGGGGAAGACAATGGCGTCACCAAATCAATACTTGAGCTTCACAAATGAATGTCTTGGCTCTGGCTCTGCGTTTATATTCAGGAGGCCGCCGCTCCCAGACAGAGACACTAAATGGAACCGACATTTCGCTCCCAGCAACAGCAAAGTCCCTTTTCTTAATGAGGAGTCAACTAGAGACTTGATACGTTCAAGAAAATTCATCGAGAACGTCCATTAACTGGGAATGTTCCAATGTTTATTGTGGCACGCCTCTAGGAAAGAATGCAGAGGGGCTGGGAGAGGGGAGCTTCATGCCTGGCATGAACGCTGGTTGCGAGGGTAAATCTTTCTACAGCTGCGTTCATAGCAGCATTACTCACAATAGCTCAGACATAGAAGCAACCCAAGTGTCTACTGATAAACAAATCGTTAACAAAATGTATACAATGGAGTATTATTCAGCTTTAAAGAGATATTCTGATACAAGCTACAACATGGATGAAACGTGAGGACATTATGCCAAGTGGAGTAAGCCAGTCACAAAAGGAAAAATACTAAGTGACTTCACTTGTACGAGGCACTTAACGTTCATATAAAGCTCACAGAGACAGAAGGTGGAATGGTGGTTAGCAGGGGCTGTGGGGAGGGGGTCATGGGGGCTATTGTTTAATAGGTACAGAGTTTCAGTTTGAGAAGATGAAAAAGCTCTCAAGAGGGATAGTGGTGATGGTTGCACAACTGTGTAAATGTACTTATTGCTACTGAACTGCGCTGGCTGGTGTGGCTCAGTTGGTTGGGGCATTGCCCTGTAAATTGAAAGGTTGTGGGTTCAATTCCTGGTCAGGGCACATGCCTAGGTTGTGGGATCGATGTGTCCCTCTTTCTCTCCCTCCTTTCCTCTCTCTTCAAAATCAATAAGTATGTCCTTGGGTGAGGATTAAAAAAAAAGTTTATGAAAATGGCTAAGTGGTAAATTTATGTTATGTATATTTTGCCACAAAAGGAAAAAAAAAAAAAAAAGAAGAGGAATCTTTCATCCATCAGCCAGAGATCAAGCCCTTTATTTAAAGAGATCTTAACATCACTGGTTCCAAGGAGACTTCTTGGAAATGGTCAGTAGGGTACAAAAGATTTAACCCCTAAATTGAGTTTACTTTTGGACACAAATTTATAATCATAGAAGTTGGCAAACTGATTACATATCAGTCACGATTGCAGCACGGTGACATGAGGCTTACCAGCTAAGCAGTTTTCCTATCTGGTACATCAGAGCTTTTCAAACTTGAACGTGCGTGGAAATCACCCAGGCATCTGGTTGAAAATGCAGATTCTGGTTCAGTAGGTTTTGGGTGGGGCTTGAGATTCTGCTCCTCTAACCAGTTCCCAGGTATTCCTGATTCTCCAGGTCCAGGGGCCCCACTGTAAGTGCTAAGAGTAGAGACATCTCTCCAGTCAGGGTTCCCATTCACACCTTGGGAGAACTAACCCCTCATGAAAACTGAACTCGGGCTGCAGGCATCTCCAGGTTTCAGTGGGAGGAGAGTCTCTGGGTGATAGAAATTATTTTGGAATCCTCTCACTTTGACTCTCTGTGCCATTAAAAGTCAGATGTCAGGGATCTATAACTCCTTTTTTTCCCCTCCAATGCAGGCATGGACAAACTATAAATAAATGCCTTGCCCTTGAGGTATAGACCAGATAAGGCGAAATTTCCAAAATCACGCTTATAAGAGGGAAGGAGGTGGGTGGCAGACAAGCAGTAAAGAGAGAGAGGGAAAGAGAAAGACAGAGAGAATAGGAAAAAGAAAAAAAAAGCAAAAGCAAAAGACTTCTTTTGAAGTCCTCTATATGAATTCTTTGTGGCCCTCCATTGCTCTAAGGCCAAAAATTCAGACTCCATAGAAAGGCTTCTAGGATGAGACGCCTGTCACTTGTTCATTCCCCTCCATGTTCAGCCATGATGGATTCTGCTCTTCCTTGCTTTTACAGTTGCTCTCCAGTTGATCTGGAACCTCATCCCCTCCTCGTATCACCTGTCTCAGGCATTGTCTCTTCTGGAAGGACTTCTCTGACCACGTTGCCACCCTCATTACCTCCCGTCTGGGTTTGCTTGTCCTTCTCTGTCTTCAGTTGCCTGCAGGGCTTAGCTCTGACAATAACACTTCACGGTATGTCTTTATGGTATTCCCTTGTCCATGTTCCCTGCTGGACTGTGAACTCTTTGAGGGATGGGACAATGTCTTTGGTCCCTACCACAATGTGTAGAACATATGAAGTGCCCGAATGATGTTTGTTGAAAGAATGAGCAAATGCAAATTGTAAGTGTGTGACATTTGAAGAAGACATTACTTAGCTCATAACACACCATGAAGTTGCCCTCAGAATGACTTTTCTAAAGGTCAACTACATTGACACCAATTTCTGTGTTCCAGCAACTATGACTGAACTCCCCTATTCTGATAAACTGTGTTTCCCCAGCTTCCTCATTTTATAGTATCTTCCCTAGAAGACCAAATGGAAAAAAACACACAAGGTGATCACAGTAGTTTTTAAATAAAATTTAGCAGAAGACTAGAATCTCTCTGACTATTACTGAGCTAGTTATACTCTCCTTATGGCCAATTTGACCCTAACATGAGTCTTTAAATTTGCAGTGGCTCCAAATTTGAGGTCTTGGGACATGTAGCTCTTACTAACTACCTCCAGATTGCTATATCTGTGCATATATCTGTAAATTTTTACATACATACTGCCTGCTTCAGGCAAAGTACTGTGCCAGGGCCTATTAGGATCACCAAGCTTGTCCTCGACTTGTCTGGTCTGTGCCATTTAATTCCACAGCTTTAACCTACCTAATTCCCTGTCAATCTCTACCTTCCATCTGTCTCATCAACTCTGGACACATATTCCTAACAGCCAGTGGGGCTTGCCCACTGGAATGTCATGCGAACCTCTTAAATGCAGTCCGTCATTACCTTTCCTCCCAAACCTGTTCTGTTACCTGCTGTGGTTCATGGAACCCTCATTTCCTCAGTTGTGCAGGCTAGTGATTTCTAAGTCATTCTTAACTTCTTTCTTTCTCACATCATCTCCCATCAATCAATTATGAAGTCTTGTTGGTTCAATCTCTCCATTCCTCCTTCAACCCATTCTGTTCCCTCTTTTTCTTTCTTTTTTTTGGGGGGGCGGGGAGGGAAGGGAATACATTCCAAAACAAATTCCGCACGGATTAAAGATGTACATTTTTTAAATGAAAGTCTCAAAAGAAGAGAAGAGAACATAGATACTTGTATAACCTTGGGAAGGGAAAGGTTTCTAAGTACCAGAGGAAAAAGAGCAGAGACCATGAACGAAGCGACAGATTTATTTGACCAGATATCACTTGAGACTCACAGAGCCTTGTGGCTTCAGAACTAACAGTGACAGTTTATCAATCTCATCTCTCTTCAGATGAAAGAAAAGCTGTCACCTGGTGAATTTCCAAAAAGACCCTTGATTTGAAAACAGGATGATCTAAGGGTGTGCTGGAGTAACTGAGCCTCAGCTCAACTCTGGAAAATCTAACCGTGCTTTCGTGCCCCGCAGCTAACCCAGCGCAAAGTTGTTCTCAGGCAGTGCCTGTCCTTACTTCCCTTTGGTTGACTGACTTCTAGTCTTTAAAACTGCACTGTGTCTTGTGCAGCTGCTTTAGAAAACAGCCTGGCAGTTTCCTCAAAAGGTTAAATATAGAGTTATCACCGTGGCCCAGCAATTCCACTCCTCAGTACATACCTTGTTCTCATCATTAGATGTTTTCTTTGCAGACCTATCAGAGTCTTCAATCTCCATAATAGGAAATTGCTGTCCGTTTGTTCACGCTTTCTTTATTGCATTAATCCATCGCTGTCAGCAGCAGCAGCCTTATATATTTTCTGTTACTTCTGTTTCACTAGTTTTGTGCTTCTTTTTTTCTTGTTTTTCAATCTTCAATCGTCTTGGCAGCACAGGGTGGGGCGCTGTTCCTTTTTTCAATTAAGACCTTACCTCTTACCTAGATTGTTTTTTTTTTTTAGATTTGATTTATTTTTAGAGAGAGGGGAAGGGAAGGAGAAAGAGAGGGAGAGAAACATCTATGTGTTAGAGAAACATCTCAATCGGTTACATCTCGCTCGCCCCCAATCGGGGGGTTGGCCTGCAACCCAGGCATGCACCCTGACCAGGAACTGAACCGAACCAGTGACCTTTCGGTTCGCAGGTCAGCACTCAGTTCACTGAGCCACACCAGCCAGGGCTCACCTAGATTATTGAAATAACCTTCCTGTTGGTTTCTTTGCCTCCAATCCCATCCCAGGATGACTCTTCCTTCAGACTGCTGCCAGAATGTCTTTCCGAAGCCCAAACGTAGTATTGTCCCTCCTTTACTTAAAACCCCCCAACAACTCCCTTCTATCTATAAAATAAAATCCAAAGACCATAGCAAGATCTACAAGGCTCTGTGTGACTTACCTTTCACCCCGTTGACCTTTTCAATTTCCTCTCTGACATTCTCCCTACAGACCAAACTCTACCATTTCCTCAGGACACCAGGCTGGCTCCTTCTTCAGGGACTTTCCAGACACTGGAAATTTCAGCCTAGAAACGTCCTGTTCATCTCCAAGCACCCCCTCCTTTGTGAAGACCTCAGTGCATGCTTCTGTTAGAGCACCGCTCATGCTCATGTTATAATTACTTTTTTATGCCTCCTCCCGTACTGGACTGAGCTTGTAGGAGGTAGAGACCATGTCTCACTCTGTTTTGTATCTCGGCCTTTGACACAGTACCTGGTGCATCTCCAGCGTGTCATGAATGTTCAATGAGTGGCTGACCGAATAATTGAATGAATAAATAATTGACGGTGATATGAGTCAGAATAAAAACAGTAAGAAAGGCATGAATAGACTGCTACTGTAGGGTGCTCAGAGGACTGAGTCATATTTATTTGAGAGACCAAAAAAGACTGTGCAGTGGAGGAGGTTGTTGGGGGGCTGGGTGGAAAAGGCGAAGGGGCTAAAAAGTACAGATTTGTAGTTACAGACCAGCCACAGGGACGTACAGTACAGTATAGGGAATAGTCGGTACTGTTATAATAACTATGTATGGGGCCAGATGGGTGCTTGAAATATCAGGGACCACTCGGTAAAGTACCTGGTTTTCTAACCACTCTGCTGTATATCTGAAACGAATAGAGAATAAGATCGAACGTAAACTGTAATTGAAAAAAAAAGAAATACATTAAAAAAAAAAAAGACTGGGTATACTCAAACCTCGGTTCTTGAGTGTCTCCCGTCTCAAACAATTTGGTTCTCCACCAAGTTGTTCACGAAAAAAAACATCTTGGTTGTTGAACAAAACTTCAGTTCTCCACCTGACAACCCTTTCATGCTGGTACCTGTACAATCAGTCATGCATCTCTCAGGTGACGAAGGAGAGACTGCTCAAGGATGAGTAGGATTCAGTTTCCAAACAAATTGCTTCTCAAACAGCCTTCCGGAACGAATTAAGTGAGAGGACCGAGGTTCCACTGTGATTGATGGCAATCTTCTAGTTGAACCCTATCTATTTGTTCATGCCTTAATGCAAGATTCACTCAGATCCAGGCATGACCCGCTTCTTTTCCAACTTCCATCCCAAATGAAATTAGTTTTACCTTCGATCTCTGGTACAATATGAGATCGTTAGTTCATTTTAGCTTTGCATATATAGTCATCTGGTTTCTCATAAGAATTGACCTACTTGTAAATGAAGATCCCTTCTTTTTTCTAAAAGGGATTTTGGTGGCAGCCTCATAACTGACTACGTGTATAGGAGACACCCGATAGGTAGTTTGTTGGGTGGAGAAGGAAAGGATCGCTCAGGCCCCGGTGGCACTTCTGAGTTGCTCAGCAAGCACTCCGCTCCCTGGAGAGCTACTCTGAAGCTCTGCTGAAGCGCTCTCTCCCCACCCTGCAGGTTTGACCGCATTTCTGTCCTTTCTCAGTTCCTGTGGGTCACACCTGGTTTCACACACATCTTTTGAACTGAGAACACTGAAGGTCTGTGTATCTTCTCGGCTCCCAGCGCCTGTGGTGCTGATGGGCCCCAGTGCCGTTACTGTCTCCCACCTAAACCTGAATGTCCTTAAGTCTGAAAGAAAAACAAACACACATCAATAGACAGCTCAGGTTTATTTGGTGACAGGTGCTTTGTTTATATAGAACTGGCATCCCTCTCGGGCACAGGTTTTCCTCCTTTCCACAAAGAGAAAAGGGTTCACAGAGCAGGAAAATTCAACCCAAAGGCAGTTCCTGAGGGGCCCAGTCAAGGGGCAAAGTCTATTCACCTGAACTTTCCTAAAGGCCCATTGTGTATAGGGGCCCTGCACAGAATTTGGAATCCAAACCGCTGAATGTTCAGGTCTGGGCTTGACTTCCCAGGTAATAATGGGCTGTCTGTGTTTTCTGCAGGTGAAATTGTTCTCTCTGAGCAGAACTATCCTTTCATTTCTTGTTTTTGCCCTCTACCACAGAGAGCTGTTGCCTGCTGCCCTTCTCTGTTCCTAGTAAGTGCCCAGATTTCTGAGCCATGTGGAAAGGGCCCAGCTGTCTTCCATGCAGGGATGGGCCTCCTGGGTTGGGCCCATCCTGTCAAACAGAGTCCAGTTGCTGCTTTAGGGATGGCTGTGACCTGAAATGGTCCAAGCAGAGTGCACCTCAGGAGTCAGCTGGGAATGTCGGAGCTTGGACCCTTCTCAGCCTGGTCAGTGAGACGTCTTATTTCTGCTGCAGCCATAGTGGAAAGCTCGAAGCTGCCAGGAGCGAGGAGGGGTTGCACCACGTGGTGACGAAAGGATGAATCCATCCAGAGGAAGCAGAGCTGAGACATGGATCCCTGTTGTTTGAGTCCTGGATCACATTGTGCCTGAATTCCTCACAAGCCAACACATTCTCTTTATGGCTTTAGCCTGTTTGAGGTTGTTTATTTCACTTGGAACATTAGGCTTTCTAACTGATACACCTTAGTTAGATTATAAACTATATGACAGAAGAGACTGCGTCTATCTCGATCACCATGGTACCCCTGGCACAGAATAGGCATGCAATAAATATGTGTTGAATGAATACATCTCAGCTGGAAGGAACACTTTTTATGGACTCCCCTTTGCCCATGTGACTACAAAAGAACCTGGTGTTCTGCAGGAGAACGGTGATGTGGCTCTGGAAGCCAGGACCGCAGCCCACCAGGAAGTCTCCCAGGAAATATGTCGGGTTCTTGGAGAAGGCCCCAAAATAGCATCCCCCCCCCCACTCTCTCCTGTGAGTTTAGAACTGAATTAGAAGATAGCAATAAGCTAGATGACCAAAAATAACCTTTATTACTAATAAAGCTTTTATTACTAATAAAAACTACCTTTATTGCTACTAATAAATAACCTTTACTACTAATAAAATTGACGTGAGAGGATGTGGCTTATATTATCAAGCCAATGAGCTTCCCAACACCCAGCCTCAGGAACAGACAGACTTGGCCGGAACGGGGTCCCCTAACCCCGCTGAGGGAGCAGTGTTGACTCCAAAAAGAAAGAAAGAGATGGTGGTAGGAGGGACAGTCTCTCCTTCTAAACTCATCAGTCGTATTAAAGCACTCCTTCCCAGGGAAGAATGAGGGGCGGAGGGAAGCCAGGAGCGGAAGGCTAATTGGGCTCTTTCACAAGGAAGAAAACAGCCTGAGAGGAAAGACAAGGTCTCCCTAAAACACATCAAGCGTGATTTGGTCAGGCCCATTGATTCTGCTGTGTTTTCAACCATAATGGGTTATGTTTCAAAGGGGTGAAATTTGTTTGCTAAAATAATCTCCATGGAATAACTGACATACTACAGTAATAACCAGCTTCCTGAGAAGTTAGAGACCATTGAAAATCATGCAAAGTTCAAAGGAAGACATAAGGATTCACGATAAAATTACACAACCAGGAGCACTCGGTGGCAATAATCTTTGTGCTCACTCCCCACTCACGGTGCCCATCGCAGGCATTTCAAGAGCACAGAAACCTCACACCTGTCCGTTTCTTTCTGGATGATCTCAGAGCCACACTGTGCCTCGTAGTCACCAGGGAAGCACAGTCAAAGTTTAACTGCTTGGTGGCACAGGGGAAACAGCACTTCACAGTGGATTCCAGGAAATCTAGGGGAATACTAGCCAGGAAGTCAGTTACCATGTCCCCAGTTTCCCCAGTGTCAAGGCTAGGGCTGAGAGCATTTTTCAAAACAAATGGTCAAACCATGTGACTATCTGCCACATGCTTTTGGATTTACTTACCCAGAACTTTTTTCCTGCTTTAGTTATTTTTGTTGAAGGTAGACATTTACCATCCAGACTTTAAGAGGTTTTCCCAAAAGGCCATTGTTTGTAAATTTGAAGTTTGGTGGACAAATGAATTACCAGGTCAACGGGGAAATAATAACCTCCCCAATCAGCCAACAGCACATTTCAAATTCAAGGGTCTTTACTGAAAACTGTGATGTGGGCTGTGCAATGCGACTCCAAGCACAGTGAGAACCAGGATGCTCTGAACCCAGCGTGGACCTCCTCCGGTCTGGCTGCTAAGATGGAGCCTTGATCTCATCCTGGGCAGCTCCCTGGTGGACCATTTACTAGAGGTCACTAAGGAGGCTTCGCTCACCAGTCATGGGCGAGAACCCAAGCTGACAGTGGAAACCCGAAACACAGCAGATTGGGACGATATGTTCCCATACTCTCTTCTCAAATGCATAGCTATTTTCTCATCTATTCCCTGCCCCTATTTTTACCATCAGGAGCTCTCCAATGTCACTTGAGCTATCAATAATTGGCAGTGAGTTTGGCTATTAACTGCTTGGAATCCGTTCCAAGGAACTGCACAAAAGCCACTTCCAGAAAAGCAGATTTGGGGATTACTCAGATGCCTACTTGTCCCCCAATCCCTTTCTTACCCTACACATCATCTGCTGGAAGAACCTGAAACTCCAACCATGTGCTAAATGCCAGTTCTGGGTACGCAGTAGACACCTGAGAAATTCTCTGATTGATTGATGATGGACCGATGCGTACCTGAAGGAAGGGAATGAGCAGCCACTGTGTAATTCATAACAAGGAACTACTTTCCTGCTGACTCATACCTCTCCTTTCTAATTTCAGACCAGAGACCCCAGGGAAGATCTGGGGAAGAAACTTGGCCTCGGGGAAAAAGCGCCTGACGTCTGTTCTTCTCCAGAAGAGAAGCAGTAGGGAACCGGCAACAGGGACGGGCACATCTCAGTCTTCGGTTTATCTTGCTCATCAACAGTACCAGTGAGGGCTCCTCCGTGAAGCCGAACTTCCCACCTCTCCCAAGCCAGTTGGGGACATAACCCAAGGCCCTGCTCGCGCGTGCGGCAGGGGTCAGTCCTCTTACCAGGGCATCTAAAGGACACTTCCCAATGCTGAAGACTGCAGAGTCTCCAGTTACTTGAGAACTAGGAGGCATATATTTTTAGAGACATTCTGTCATCTGGGCAGCCTCGAGTGGATATTTTTTCTGTCTTTCTTCAGTATCCTGATTGGGTGGGTTTGGGGCAAAGCCTCCCCGGCACCCCCCCCGAAACTCTCCAAGGGCAGCAAGCTTGGAGGAAGTGCTTGTTAATGCAAGAGGAAGGACGGGGGGCAGGCAGCTGCAGCCCAGAGCCGCTCAAGCTCCTGGAGCCCTCAGCGCTCACGCAGAGATTTATGGGTCTGCCTCTCCCCCAGGACCCCACATCGGCTGCTTTAAATCCGCCTTAGCCGAGCAGCTATCAAGGGGCCTAGTGTTTCCAGAAGAGACCCAGGTAACAGAACCATGGAGATGCCTCCTCTGTTTGTGTACTGGCCCGGTGGTCAAGGGTCCATCCCTTGGGCCGAAGAGCGACTTTTGTTCTGTCTCCTCTGTGCAAAATGCCAGAATGCCTCTGCCTGGGCGAGGTAGACTCACTCTGTCATCAGCTGTGGGAAAAAACCAGCCAGAGTTGCTATTTACACCCTGAACTGCGAGCTGGGTAAAAATAGTGCTAACAGCTTGGTCCGGCTTCAAACCCCACTGCAGAAAGAGATTATTTTTGGAAGAGAAGACTTTCCTCCCCACCCACAGATCTGAAAATGGTCACATCCCCAGAGGAGAAGAGGGGAGGTGTTCCCACGCAAAGGTGAAATGTACCCCCTTCTCCACGGCCCTGCAAGGGACAACACAGCAAGAACCAGTTTAGAAATGCCTTCCCCTGGCAGCCCAGTCAGGCTTCAACACAGGCCTGCAGGTGACCTAGTTCGAGGTACAGTGGGAATTAATTAACTTTGACTACAGTGAGAGGAGGCAGGTGTCTGCACCTGGATGCTACCACCAGCCTGTTTATTATTGCCGTGAAGCTATTTGTGTGCCTTTCAAAACAGGAAGAAAAAAGAATTGCCAAAAGCGTACATAAGACCTCCAAACAATAGCTTAGATTATCCGCTGCTGGAGGGCTTGGGAATGACCCTCCAGGCCTCTCAGGATGGGGCATAACATGGCTATACACTGATGACCAAGTCACCATGAGCCTGATCTGGTTCCAGTTCTGTTTGCGGGGCCTCTTGACTGCTGGGGGCTGAAACCCTTCCCTCCAGTGCTTGCTAGAGCTTAAAACTGGGTGCCTGGGGTCCTGGGATCTCTTTTGGATTCAGGAAGTGACCTGTGTAATAGTTGGTTACAGGAAAGCCACTTCTTTCTTTCCAGGCAAGCAGGTATTTGTAGATACATGTGTGTACATAGACTGTGATTCCTGTGCAACTCTAGAGAGACAGAGACACATAGATTAGTTCCCAGGGTATGTGAAAAACAGTAGAAAAAATACCAGATGAATAGTGTTATTAAATTGTTCTACAGTCTGAAAGTACAAGGTCACCCAGAGCTGAGCCCACTAGATGCGCAATAAATATTTTTAGAAAGGAAGGGGGAAATGCCCCAAATCCTGTCTCCATCTGAGCCTCCTTCTTCCAAGATCCAGGAACCAAACAAATCTACTTTGAGGAAACGTCCCGAGGCGTACCTAACCAACTTTAAAAAAGGAGGTCACTCCCCAGCTTCTCAGCACCTCCCAGCAGCACACGCAGACCTTCATCCCCCTGCCCTCTGCAGTGGCGACGGAGGGAGGGCAGCTGGGTCCCGGTGGAAGCAACGGGAAAGATGGGGACGGACCTGGGGCACACCGGCAGCTCACTGCAGCCTGGCTTTTCCTCTGGCCCCTCAGGCAGACCTGGGTTTTAGTCTCACCTTTGCCACCTCCTAGCTGTATGGCTAAGTCACTTGACCTTTTCAGATGCACCCTGTGGGTCAGGGGGGACTAGATGAAGCAGCATACAGAGAGCATGTGTTCAGTGCCTGGTGCCGAGGAAGCGACACTGCGACCCCAATGCCCGGGGGCAGTTCTGCTTTCTGTCTGGTACACCGTGGGCCAGGTTTTGGAATCTATCCTGCTTCTAGCTACCAGGTGATGACAAGTCTACCAAATGGCTGCAGTCTTAGCTCCATGGGAAAGGCACTGCATTTACAGAAGTTACTGGGAACTTCCTTCGACATTATTAGGCCTTTCTGCACCCTGCCCTTCACTCGCTGCAGACCTTCACCTCTCTGCTCCCACCCACTTCCCCACGCCTTATCAAGAAGCCAGAAATAGAATCTCCCTACTCAGAGGTCTCTGCCAACGGCCGAGCTCCAGCCAGCGGAGGGCTGGGACAGCACTGGCTTCTCCGTGAGGGAGGCCACAGAAATAGAGCCCCCCGCGCTCCTTTCCAAGTTTCCCCGACTGATGACATCACGAGGGAAGAGTTGCTGCTCTGCTGTATCATAGCTATTTAAGCCATTTGTTCCCTGGGCTCTGAGACTCCCCAAGGACCTGGGAAAGACGTCTATAGATCCCTCTGATCGGGACTGCTTCAGGAGTCTGTTTCCAAAGTGGAGAAATCCAGATAGTGCTGACTCCAGTCCAGGAACAAAATGAGCTCCGGTCTCTCCCTCTGGCTCGCCGACCGCTTACAGAAGATTGTAGGCCAAGGTGGCCAGGCGCCCCTCTCCAGCCTAAGTCAGCTTCCTCCTGAGTCAGCCTTCTTCACCCCCTATTAATAGCCACCGCTTCGCTGGCTCTGCTCACAGTATGATTACAGTTCAATAGCACATCTCAAATAAGGAAGCAGCGAACTTCCTGGAGCTGGGCTGCGGAGGGCCTGCGGCACTCAGGCACAAGGAACAGCTGGATAGAGTGGGGGCAACTAAGTCATTGGCCTTCGAGACAAGGCACTGCTTTGGGGTGTCTGTGTTGCTGAGCTGCCCCCGGTTCAGGGCAGGAGACAAGCATGCGGGCTAACTTTTCGCTGGAGCTTTTGTTGCCACCAATAATCCTGGGCAAAGCTGTAAACACGTGTTTCTTCTCCATTAATGCAGATCCTTCAGCTACCCTGAAAGGAAGGTGCGGGCCAAGCTGGGGTTAGTCCCTACCAAGGCCACCTTTTCTCTGACACCACAGCAACAAGGTGCCCTACTTAGAGAGGCTTGGGTTGTCTGGATGCGACCAGGTGCCAAGAGCTGATTGGATAAAGTTATGCCGCCTCCCCCTTCTCTGCCCGTCCCCAGCAGAAGCAGACGCACTGAGCAATCTTTAGTGTTAGGTTTATACTGATAAGCAATGTGGTCCGGTCACCCTGTAATTTGTTTCGGCATTCTTGTTCTTTGTGGGCCCTGGATGGGAAGGACGCTACAGTTCAGGCGCTGCGCAATCTGGGTCTGTCTCTTAGCCGAGGGGACTTCGTAAAATTTCTACCTTTCGGAACCTCCATTTTCACATGTGTATAAAAGAAATAATAATCTCTCCAGAAATGGGTTTAGTATAAGTTAAATGAGACAGCTTGGGGAAAGATGCCACGTACGGTGCCTGGAATACAGTACACGATCAATAAACTTTCCAGAGAATAAAAGGCAGGGCAATGCGAGGGCACCCCGAAGTCATCCAGGCCACTTAGACCAGCGGGTGGATAAAAGAGCAGCGGCTCCAGGTGTGCAGACCTCTGATATAAACGCTTCTGATGTAAAGCCTCATGGAACAAGGAGAACTTTGTTTCCCTTCTCTAGATTCATTGCATTTAAAAGGCCCAAGAAGAGGCCCAATCCAGACTTTGAGGCATCTTGCTGAGACCACAGTGAGGGGTCTCCTGGCTCCATTTATCGCCCCTAATGACATTTATCAGAGACCTCACAGTTCATACACAGACAATGGCATCAAGAAGAATGGGTAGATGAAGGGGAGGGAAGGGCATCAGTCTGTTCCACCGCTGGGCGCTGTATCTACATTTCAAAGTCCCCCTTTCACAAAGCAGCTTGGCCTGAACTTAGGGTGAATCCAGCTATCAGCAAGGCCAAAGGAGAAACAAAATATCAT
Source organism: Micronycteris hirsuta (assembly GCA_004026765.1). Classification (NCBI taxonomy): domain Eukaryota; kingdom Metazoa; phylum Chordata; class Mammalia; order Chiroptera; family Phyllostomidae; genus Micronycteris; species Micronycteris hirsuta. The sequence goes on along the minus strand of PVJI01005143.1, from coordinate 43,746 downwards.
GCATGCCCTGTTCTTTTTTCAACTTGCTGAGAAACATTCTGGCCCCCAAGCACCTGCTTATAGATGGCAAAGGGCGGGGCCTCTTGAACCCCCTACCAGCTGGCTCCCCTCAGCGGACGACTGCAAGTCTGGCTGGGGCGTGGGGGAGGGCGGGGTGGCGAACTTTGTTCTTGCTACAGCTTGCTTCCTTCTTGGTTGCCAACAGCGGGCACATATCTGATGGGAGCCAGCCAGAGCTCCTGGCAGCGCAAAGTGGGGCAAGCCCCAGCATGACCGGCCCCCAGCGGGGCACGCACTGGGCTGGAGTAGGGGAGCAGAGAGCTGGGGCCGAACGGACGTGCACTTACAGTCCTAACAGCAGCCCAGAAATCCCCTGGCCTCGGTAGGCAAAGGAGCAGGACTTCCCCGACACTTCTTGGGGAAGGGTCTTTATGCCCCCTTGGACCTAACATGGTTTTATCGACAAGCAAATATTAAGGGGGGCGGCGGGGGCAGTGAGCACACTGTAATTCATTCACACGCCACAAAGACCACCCAATTTAAAGGTCAGTCCCCTGGACACCACTCACTCCTGTAGTCACTCAACGAGTAGTTTTTGAACGTTTACCTCACACCAGCACTGTTCTGGGTTCTGAATACACGTAGCTGAATAAAACAAAGATGGTCTCCACCCTAGGAGGAGAGCCAGACAATGAATGTGGAAATAAATGTGTAATTACACACGGTCAGAAGTGCTATTGAGAGATGTACGCAGGCACAGTGATAGTGGAGGGTGTGATGGGGGCGGCGGGGAGGTGTCCGATTTAAATGAGAGGGTCAGGAAGCTGACATTTAAGGACTTGGAGGGATTTTGGTGGCAGTTGTCCATGAAGGTGTCCCCTCACTGCTCTGCTAAATTTTCTTCTCTCATAACGCAAAGAAGGCTCTGTGGACCCCCAGGAGAAATATATCCTCCAAGAAGGACTTCCTGTGGTTAACTGGGCCCAAACTCATAACCAGAGTTTAGCAGCCACAGCCTAGAGCTGCTTACACACTCTGCATTTCAGGGAAAAGCCACAGACTGAGCTTTCAACATCCTGCTGTCTGATCAACTCTTTTTTTTTTTTTTTTAAGATTTTATTTTTATTTACTTTTAGAGAGAGAGGAAGGGAAGGAGAAAGAGAGGGAGAGAAATATCAATGTGTGATTGCCTCTCATGCGCCCCCCTATGGGGACCTGGCCCACAACCCAGGCATGTGCCCTGACCAGGAATCAAACCAGTGACCCCTTGGTTCACAGGCCTGAGCTCAATCCACTGAGCCACACCAGCCAGGGCTGATCAACTCTTACAAGAGAGTTCCTGGTTTTGTTTTTTGACCAAGGAACTGAAACCTGCCCTGTCCAATCAGAACTGCACAGTTATATCCTCATTTACATATAAACTGACCAATCACAACACACAATACTGACCAATCAACTGTACTAATTTGGAAGCCTCATTTGCACAAAATTGGACTAATGGAATCAATAGGAACTTTCTCAATAAAAGGTGGCCTCCCCTTGGTTTCAGGTTTGTTCCACTGGCTGCATTTCCCCGGTTTGCAAAATGTTCACCTCAATAAAATGTTTCCTGTTTCACACCTCAGATTGGGAGGTTTTGTTGACAGCACTAAGAGGAAGGAAAGGGTGCCTCAGCCAGGGGTGCAGTGAAAAACATTCTGGGGGAAGAAAGAGGGCTACAAAATCTTTCTTCCCAGTCTGCTGCTATAGATACATTTACTTCTCTTTCCTTTCTCCCCAGCCCCCCACCCACCACCCTCAGACACCCATCTGGATCTGTCTAGGGTCTTCCCAGCACACTTGCTTCCCTACAAGCTCCTCCCTGTTTCTGTCCCCCAGCATGTTCTCATCACTGTGAGGACATTTCCCTCCCTGGCACATCCCAGAGAAGCCCTTCACGGGCTCCTTGTCTTTGAAAACAGTTTTCTCCGAGGTCCCCGCAATCCGGCCCTTGAATCTCCAGAAGCCAATAGCTTTGACCTGCAGTAGATAAAACTCACCATTCCTGCTGGGCCAGCAGGCTAATTATAGTCTTCTTTCTATAATTCTTTATCTCAGGGTTGTTTTTCCTAAATTAGCATTAGTTAGGTTGCTATCAATGCCATCTACCCCCTGCTTTAAGGAGGTGGCCCTCTAGACTGTTTGGAACCAGCCCAGGCGCTGGAGACAGACAGAGCTGGTTTGAATCACAGCTCCCACTTTTACCAGCTTTGTGACCTTGGGCAAGTGTAAAGTCTTTTCTGGGCCTCGGGTTCCTTATATGCAAGATGAGGAGGAGGATAATAGTGAGCCTGCAGAGTTTGTGTGAGAATTAGCCAAGAGGAAGGAATGTAGTAGATGCCCCACACATGGGAGTCTTTGTTATTGTGTCAGCTATAAAATAACCTGACTAGAATTTTGGCAGTGCCTGTCAGGAAGGCGATTGATTGCTCTGTGAAGAATGCCGGCCAGGTCTACATTTCACTATCTAATTGGCCACAGTAGCTCTGTAATCTGTGTATTGCTAAGAACCAGGTAAAAGAAGGACACTTCAGGACGTGGTAAAGGGCACGGATCCCAGAATCTCAGATTGGAAAGAATCCTGAGAAAACTCTAGTCCAAGTTCTTGCTATCAGACATGACTGAGTTTGAATCTCAGACAGATGGAAGTCTTTTCCAACACAGAGCTGGGCAGCTGTCACCAACACTGCCGCAGAGGTGCTGCTCCCAGGGTCACACGCACTCCATTGTACTTATGTCACTCATGCAATCCTTAATTCAAAATGTTTATGGAGTACCTACTATGTGCTGATTACTATAAGAGAGAGAGAGAGGAGAAGGAGAGGCGATAAAGAGGGTACAGAGAGAAAGAAAAAAGGAAGATCCCTGGCTGGGTAGCTCAATTGGTTAGAGCATCATCCCAATATGCCAAGGTTGTGGGTTCGATCCCTAGTCAGGGCACAAGCAAGAATCAACCAATGAATGCATATATAAGTGGAACAACAAGTCCACGTTTCTCTCTCTCCCTCCCTTCCTCTCGCTCTCAAAAATCCATCAATAATTTTTTTTCTATTTTACAAAGAAAAGTGATATGAAGAGAATAAAACAAGGTAACAGTGTAGAAAGTAACGGGAGGGTCGTGGTTTAATGAGGTAGGGTGGGCAGGGAAGCGCCCCCCCCACCCCCCCCACGATGGATGAGAAGACGCCAGAAAAGGGAGGAGCAGAGACAGGAGCCCGGGCAGCAGAGACCTTAGTGCAAAGCCTCCGGGCAGGAACGAGCTGGATGTGTTCAAGGCACAGAAATAATTTCCACGTGGCCGTCGGTAGCGAAGCTGCAGGTGGCAGAGTATGTAAACCTTGAAGGTTGAATTTTATTCTAATTGCAGCATTTTGAGCTGAGGCCCAGCAAGGTCTGATTTATGCTTTGAAAATATCCCTGCAGTTCTTCAGAAATGCACTGTAAGTGGTGTACATGAAAGGAAGGAGTCCAGGCAAGGGTAGAGGGTGGCTTGAACCAGGCCGTAACCCTGGGGATGATGAAAACTGGCCAGGCTCGGTATAGACCTCGGGGGTGGAGCTAACAAGAATCGCCTGTGGGTGAGATATGGGGCAGGGGTGATAGAAAAAGAGGAGTCAAAGCTGACATCTAGATTTTTCAACCTACTAAACTGGGAGAATAGCAGTGCTGTTTAATAGATGGGATTATTTGGGAGGGATCCTTCTCTTCCTCTAAACTGTGGGTGCCATGACAGCAGGGCCCCCATCCTCTTGTGCCCCCCTACACACTCAGTGCCTGGCTCAGCCTCTGGCTTGCAGAATAATGAAATCAACTACAAGTAATTGAGTGTTTCATATGTGTACAGCACTGGCTCCATACTTTACATTCTTCCTCATTTAATCCTCACAAGAGAACTGTGAGGAGATTTTTGTTTGAATCCTCATTTTACAAACAGGGAGTTGGATTCAGAGAGGTTATATGAGAGCCTCAAAAATCTCCCAGCTATTAAGTGGTAAAGCTTAATAGTGGTGTGCCTGGCTCCAAATCCTACGCTCCTCACCACTGTACCACACAGTCAAATAGTCTGGATGGGTAGACGGATGGGTGGATGGGTAGACAGATGGAGCAAAGGATGGATGAATGGATTAATTGGTAGAAGGGAGCACCACAGGCTGAAAATCATTTGTACCAAAGTGTCTCTCTGTAAGGGGCAGATTTTCAAACTGGAAAGGTCTATGCCTGAAATGAAAAATTAGAAGAGCCAAACACGAATCCTCCACTAGGGTTATTCCCACGAATTCTGAGAGGATAGAATTCACTTGGGGAAAAATACATAGAAAGTTCTAGAAAACTTTGTTACATTTTAAAAAGCTTAGAAATTTGAAAAAAATTTTCTTTCCAGGGAACATTTCCTAGAGCTTTTTTTTTTTTTTTTTCAGTGATCTGGGATTACTTTAAGAGCCTTAGGATCACATGAAATATTTTTGATGTTTGCAAAATATCTTTTGAGAACTTTAATCAAAACAAAGGCAGAAAATATTTCTATGAGTCAGGCAGCCCAGAACCTGGAGCTACGCAGGGGTTTCGTTTTTGACTCCTACGGCTAAACAAGTACATCAAATCTTAATCACGGTCCATTAGGACCGGCTGCGCAATGGTTATCGAAGGTGCTGCATTAGACTGTAGTGCTCTCGAGGAGAACACTGTGCACCTAGTTCATGGCAACGTGGTGACTCAGGTGAGGACCCGGGACCTAGTCTAGATCAATCCTCTTTACTCACTAAAATGACGTACATAGAAAATGTGTTGAGCACTTACTGTACCAGATACTCATGGGTCTCATTGGATCTTTACCATGACCCCGTGACGTAAATAGTTATTATCTTCACTTATATGAGGAGACTGAGGCCAAGGGATGACTTCATCCCTTGGCCACGTCACACTGCTAGTCAGTGTACGGAACCAGTGCAGTCTGGAACCTCAGCCTATGCGGTTAACCACTGTGCTACCTTACAGTGGAATGGCCCTCAGATCCCAGGCATTCTGCCTCACTAATCGTTCTCTGATTCGTCTCTTCCTCTCCATCCCCATGGACACAGCCCAAGGTTAGGCACTGCGTTTTCTCTCATCTACAAAACTGCGACATCCTTCTAAACTACCTCCCTGCCATCATCTGGCCTCTCTGCTTCTCTCATCTTTCCTCCCATAATTGGCCAAGTTGGAATTTGATGTCCATCTGACCGTGTCATGCTTCTACTCAGAATCCTTTAATGGCTTCTTGTTGCCTGGGAGTTAAACCTAAACTCTCCATAAGTCCCTTCAAGACCTGGCCCTGGCTTCCTTGAGCAGCCTCATCCTCCTCTCCTGCTGTTTGCCATGAGCCCTGTGTTCCAGGCATTACCAGACGTGCTGTCTCAGGTGTGACTACTGGGGCTGGGCTGTCTCTGAGCCCTGAATGCTTGTTCCTTTCCTCCCCCAGCAACACCCCCACGCCATATGCATGAGCTCGTGTGCACACGTGCACACATACCCGCAAGCATGCTCATGTACCTTATTCGTTCAGTGATCGCTATTTTTTGAGACTCAGCCCCTAGGATGCCTCCTCTGTGAAACCTTCTCACTTTCACAATCAGATTTAGGCACTGCCTCCTCCTTTTGGCATTGCCCCTTCATACCTCTGATGAAACACATCACTTTTTTTTATTTTAATTCTCTCTTTACCCACTGTCTCTAAGGTTGTCAGGTCTGTGAGGGGAGGAGCCATCGTGATCTCGCGATCACCCCCAGCACCTGCACATGCCCATAAATCTCTGTTGAATGAGTGGCTTGTTGAGATAAATTTGTTTTTTTGAGGTAGATTTCGAAATCTGGGAAACATTTTGTCCTCACATTTTCCCACGATCCAACTTACCCACCTGGGGATTTTTGTTTTGATGGGGCCCCAGTTGTAAGTACAATATATATAGTGGTTCAGAACAAAGACTCCAGAGACACGTGGCCTGGGTTTAAACTTGGCCCTACCATCTTGCTCGCTGTGGGCCCTTGGGAAGTCACTCTCTCACTAAGCCTCAGTTTTCATTACCGTAAAATGGGGTTGGTCATGGGACCCACTTTATGGCGCTAACGCGAAGGTTAGTGTAGAAAGAACATGTGGAGCGTTTGGTGCTGGCGCCGAGCGAGTGCTCTGTGGGCACGGGCTATTATTAGTAGCTATTTTCCTGACAGCTTCACTTGACCCCATTGTGTCGCCATCACTTTTTGAACCGAATGTCTGGAGTCCGGCTCTCGAACACGGATGCTGAATTTCAGCAGGCTCTGCATTTGCCATAGTATTTGCCCTGGATACAGGGCCTGGGGGAATATGGATGCAGATGATGGCTGAAACCAGGCGCAGCCTTTTGCTTGTGAGTCATAGTTTATTGCCTGGAAACCAAAAGTCAGCATGGCCAACCAATCAGCAAGTTACCCGAATTCTTCAAAATTTTCCACCCCTCTGGTCCCGTGTTCTCCCTTGCATTTGGTAAAAGAGCTGATTGGTACAGGTAGTTTAGGATACAAGCAGCAATCTCTCCTTGCGGGAAGGAAGTGGGACATACAGACTCTCAGTGTAGGCTGCGGGCGTGTTCCTTCTGTTGGCTGCAGAGAGGTATATAAGAAGCAACCCTGGGTACACAGCCCTCCATGTGTGGTCCATGCGCAGCTGAAAGACATGCCTTCCTTTCAATTCTCATGCACAAGAAGGGAGGAGGTTGTATTATTTATTCCAGACCTAGTTTTTCTACATTTTAAAAAAATGATTTTTAAAAGAGAGAGAGAGAGAGAGATTTGTTGTTCCACTTACTGATGTGCACTGACCGGGGATCGAACCCACAACCCTGTTGCATCAGGATGATGCTCTAACCGACTGAACTGCCTGGCCAGGGCTGATTTTTCTAGGTCTCGACTCAGGCAGCCTCTTTTAGAGGTCATAATCATCTCAATAGAACCTTGAATCAAATGGCCAAGATTATAAATTGCAAGATTAACCGGCAAATGTGTGCCAATGAAGTGAACAGGGAGTGACGAGGAAAAGAGCAAGACGATTCTCCAACAGGATTCAAAGACTCTGCATGTCAAATTACTTACTAAAGAACTAAGAAATAACATAACTCTGGGTCAAGCGGTGAGGCTTTCCTTTGAATGTGCAGTTCTGTATAATGATTTTACATGTGACTATTTTAGCAATGTTATCATCCCAGCCATCTTGCTGAAAGAGCTAGCATTTCTGGTCTAAGGGAGACTAGGTTGGAAAACAGGATTCAACAAAAACGGGTCATTTTTATAACCTATGCCAAGAGCAAAGTGGATTTTTCCGAAAGTATTCATCAGAAAACTTGGCCAAAGTGTACGCTTCCTACCTAGACGAATGGCAAAAGGAACCAACCACACTGGAAGGATGACGAGACCCTACACCAGGGCCCTCTTCCCAACACCTGCCAGCTCTCCCGCCTCCCCAATTTCCATTCTTGTCTTCTTGTTTTCTCATGAAGCAAAAGGCATTTTGCTTATTATGTCAAGTCACTCTTAAATTTCCTCTTGGCTTTTTACCTTGTCTGGTCAGATAGGATTTTCTATACAATTACCCCAAGGGAGGAATGTGGCAGTAGAAATCAGAAAGGAAAAATGAGTATCCACATATATCAGAACAACTAAACTGCCCAGGCAGACAGACAGACAAGCCGAAGAGATGACAAGGGTACGGAGCAACTGAAATTCTCTCGCGCTGCTGGGAGGGATGCAAAATGGCACTACTTTGGCCCTATGACCCAGCAATCTCACTTCTAGTAATTTGCCCAAGAGAAGTGAAAATATACACACACATACAATATACACAAATCTGTCCACAAATGTTTGTGGCGGCTTTTTCACGATAGCCTGAAACTGGAAGCAACACCAATGACCACCCACGGGTGAGCGTACGTCCGTATGTCCACCCAATGGAATATTCTTCAACAGTAAGAAGAATAACCCGCTGATTTGTGCAACAACATGGATGAATCTCCAAAGCATTCTGTTAGAACATGATGAAGAAGCCCGAATGAAAAGGCTACTCAGCATACGGCATTCTGGAAAAGGAAAAACTACAGGAACAGAAAACAGATCAGTGGTTGTTGGGGCTGGGGGAGGGGAGAGGGTGCATTGTAAAAGGGACGCGAAGGAACTTTCTGAGGTGATGGGAATATTCTATTATCTTGATGAGTTACGTGACGTTACATTAACGTAATGAGTTATATTACATTGTCATCATGAGTTACGTTATGCATTTGTCAGACCCCACAGAACTGTACAAGTGTGAGTTTCACTATCTATAAATTATATATCTGATTTAAAAATATTTGTATTTCTTTGGCTTTTGAGTTTTAAAATCCTAGGCCATCAAGAGTTAAAAAAAAAAAAAAAAGAACTCCCTAGGCAAGAGCAAAGTATTTACTAGAAAATACCATAAATGAAAGCAAACTTTTTCTACCTCCATCCCTTACTTGCAAGGGATTGCCTAGACAAAAGAGATTAGGGAAGAAAGAGGAAGAGGAAATGATCAGATTAGTGGGGCCTAAAGATAAAAAGGCTGAACCTAGAGCAGTCCCACAGGAAAGATAGAGTCCGTGTTCACCAGTTGCACAGCCTGCAACCAAGTGAGCCCATACACTGCTTCCAGGCCAAACCGGTAAAGTCTTTCCTTGGGCAGCAGAGAGCACATCACCCTCTGACCAGCCAGTTGAAATGACTCATGTTTGTGCCTTCCAAGACTTTGCTCAGGTCTCTATCCAACATACACCATGTGGAAAAATCCTCCTCCTTGCTATGACATGAGTGACTGCCAGCCACCCCAGGCTCCCCATCATTTCTACTTAGGTTGGACTGTACGAAACCATTCAACTACAATTGTTAAGAGTTTATCGAAGCTCTGGCTGGTGTGACTTTGTTGAGCACCATCTTGCAAAGCAAAAGGTCACTGGCTCGATCTCTGGTCAGGGCACATGCTTGGATCGTGGGCTTGGTCCCCAGTTGGGGCGCATATGAGAGGAACTGAAACATTTCTTTCTCACATTGATGTTCATTTCCCTCTTTTTTTCCCCTTCCTTCCCCCTCTCTAAAACAAATAAATAAAGAAGCCCTGGCTGGTGTAGCTCAGTGGATTGAGCGCGGACTGCGAACCAAAGGGTCGCTGGTTCAATTCCCAGTCAGGGCACATGCCTGGGTTGCAGGCCAGGTCCCCAGTGGGGGCCACTTGAGAGGCAACCACACATTGATGTTTCTCACCCTGTCTTTCTCCCTCCCTTCCCTTCTGTCTAGAAATAAATAAATAAAATCTTTAAAAAAAATTGAAAAATTGAAAAAAGTAGAAGAGTTCATCAAATACCCACTGAGCTGCTCATCTGTCCAGCTTTAAAGAGTCTGGGTCCCTGCCCTGGAGGAAATCCTGGGAAAGGCGACAGACCTGGTAAGGACCACGACAGAGACCTGACGCAAATGCTAAGGGGACCCAGAGGATGAAGGGCAGCCAGGGGGCCCCAGGAAGCCTTCTAGAACTATACTTTCTAGTCCAGATCAGTAACTGTTGTAGTAACTTGACCTTCCTTTCACTGGGCAGCCACCCTCACCCCCTTGTTAAACAAGCACTCCCCGAGGGGACTGAGAAACCTCCCTGAGGGCAGCCACCTGTCTGTTTATCCCTAGCAGACCTCTGGGCTCCTGGCTCTTAAAGACTTCTTGAAAGAATGTGTAAATTACTGTTCTGGGGTAACAGTACCCCAGATTACTATTTGCCAAATTCCTTGGAAAGAAATGTAAAATCAAACATGTTCAGAAAGTGCATGCAAAGAAAAAGGATAGTTATAAAGCATCCCACTAATAATCCTTGGGTTTGTCTAGTGATTCACATGCATTTTTCCACTTGAAGCAACATACCTCCATGCCTTGCCGTCACCACTCCTGCAGCAACAATGGACATTGCTCTAGCTCCGGAGCACCAGGCCTCATCTGGGCACTCGATGCACATTATCTCACTTAGTCCTTAAGAGCCTCTTCACAGTTAACAGTCAATTGAACCTCAGAAGGTAACCGACCTATCCAAGGTCACACAGCTAAGTAGAGCCTGGAAATCTAATTGTTTGATATTATTTTTTTTAGAGAGGGGAACGGAAGGAGAAAGAGAAGGAGAGAAACATCTACAAGGAGAAACAGTGATCGGTTGCACTCCCTACGCACCCCGATGGGGGACCAAACCCACGACCCAGGCATGTGCTCTGACCTGAATTGAACTGGCAACCCTTCAGTTTGCAGGACAACGCCCAACCAACTGGCCAGCCCACCCACCCAGGGCCTGGAAGTTGTATTTTTTAATCCCCCTCCCTGCCACAGGCAGAAAGGAGTTTACAGTCATCCTCATCCTTAACTCTGCCTGCTTTTGGCGTTGCTTTTCCAGGAAACCTCCCTCAGACGAGACCTAGGTCTACCTAAGGCAAGATGAAATGTTGGATGCACTGGACACAACAGGTCCAAACCAGTGATCTCAGTGGCAATTCTGACCTTTTCTTTGCAATAAACACCCACTTACTCTGGCTGAACAGAAACTCCCAGAGGTCCCTCCCACAGCTAGGGCCCCAGAAGGTCAGAGGCGCTCCCTCTGTCAATCCTCTTCCCTCAGATGATACCATTTCTGTATAACATCATTGAAGTAGAAAACGAAATGAAACGTGAACTTTGGGCATGTCTCATCACCATGGAAACAACTTCAAGTTGGAGTGCCTCCAGGACACGTGGGTGCTATTTTCCAATGACTGTGGAAAGAAGGGACAGGGAACTGGACAAAGATAAAACAAACTCCTCTTGGATTAGTGGCAGTTTGGGTAATAAATGTGGCACGTTCAACATAGGATTATGCTTGTACTATGATCAGCAGCGTTATCAACCTGTATTCTCATTTTCCGACACTGTGCTGGCTTGGTGTAGAATGACAGCTCAGATTATCCTATTTTTGTGAAGGAACATCTTAAACTCTGTCAAGGTGGCTCAAAGAATGTCCTAGGAAAAAAGCATAAACAAGTAATAAATTTCAAGAACATTCTGTAGATGCATTTTTGCTTCTGGGAATGGGAAACCAAAAATTTCCCAAGAGACTCCATTATTAAAGCCATAAATAAAGTATCCCTGGCTCGATCGCTTGGTTGCTGTGCTGGCGTGGTCTCACTCTGGAGAAGTGGCTTGGAATTGGAGGCAGGCAGTCCAGGGGAGGCTGGGGACATGAGCGAGTCTGAGAGCGTTTGGCTTCCTCTCCCATGTGTTGCCTGTGCATCAGACCAGGATGCAAGGATAATGGGCCAATTTTGCTTTATTGAAGACCACCAATGATGCTAGTATAAAAATTTCAAGCAGGATCCTAAAATTCAGGATGTTTTTCTAGCTGATGCTCTTCTTGTTCATCTCCCCCCTGCCCCAATAAATGTGTACCCTCTTCCCTAGAAATAGAAGCAGGTAACGTGGTGCCAGGTAATGCGGACACCTGGCCCAATGGCCGAGGTGCTGTGGGTTTCACTTCCAGTTCTGTTACTTATCTGGCCCATGACCAAGAGCTGGTTTCCTAAGTCTCCTTTGCAGAGGTGGGTTAAAGGGATGAATGTTGGGTCCCAAATATCCTATGTGCTAGTAGTGTCCATCACAGTGGGTTCCTGTCACTCGGGGAAAAAGAAAAAAGACAGTGACATTCGCTAAAGCCTACTTGATCTGGGCAATGTGCCGGGCACTTTGTGGCTGTTCTGTGAGCCTCACCATAACTCGTGTGTTTTCACAGATGATGGGAGCTGGCCTTGAGAACTGCCGTGACTTCCTCGAAGTGATCATGTGTAAGCAAGCAATCAGGCTTAAAGTCCCCATCTGTCCAACACCAGAGCCAGACTCCCTTCTACTTGACCCTGCTCATGGCTGACCTTGGGATAAATCATTAACATGAGTTTCATTTTAAATAAATATAACTCAACAGTTTTGTCAGAGATTTGAAATAATTTTCTAATGTCTTGAAAAGTTCAGCATCTCTAGCAAGTCTGCCTCTCATTAAAATGATCCCATATCACTTGGAATTAGAAGTATCTTCCATGTGACATCAACGTTCAATCCCTGGCTTGTTCCAAGCTGGTCTGGAGGGTTGGTCCCGAACGGCCCCATACAGATGGTGTCCTATGTTAGGATACTTTAGTCACTTCTGTGTGGGCAAGTTTTTGGATTTTTATCTTTTAAAGCAGTCTGAACAACTGAAATCAACACTTTTTCCCCCTTCTAAGAAACATAAAATCAACAGGCCTGAAATCCTTATAAAATAAAGGTATAATACAACGCGACTCTTGTCTCAGTTCTAAGCTCTTGGCTTCCACTGGAAAGGCCAGGATTTTCATTTTGTGAAAAAAGAATTAAACATAAGAGAACAAAATAGCCATGAAGTTTTGGGCGTGTGTTTAGATCTGCCAGAAAGTTTCCTATTTGGTAGTTACTCCTGTTTCCTGAGCGGCGAGCCAGGGCCACAGATAGGGTGTAGGCCTCGGAATCAGAACAAGAGTTAATAAAAATCCCAGCCCTTCCATGGCACATTACTGACCCTCCCTGAGCCCGTTTCTCCTCTGTACAATGGAGGCATTTGCTTCAGAGTATTGGTGAGAAATTAAACACACACTGCACATAAAGAACCAATACCATAGCCCTCTTTATCTCACTCGCAATTCAAAACAGACGTGAGTATCTGTTATAACAACAATTAATTTATTATTGGCTTACACTATACCAGGTCCTGGGCTGAGCCCTTTCCATATAGTTCCTTTTTTACTAAGGGAAACAAGTGTTTGAGGGCGGGCGCCCCAACTCCAGGAGCTTGCTGTGCTCCGGGCTCCAGGACGTGATCCCTTTATTGGGACCAGATAAAAGGATTTATGAGCAATTGCTTCTGCAGGAAACAGCTGCCTGTGAGGGTCGTGGCTGATGTGCTGGATATTTGGCCCATGGCAGGGAGGGCGCCCTGCGTAGCCCTTTGTTCCCCCGCTGTGCAATTAGTACCACTGCATTTCTTCTCCCTGGGGTTAGTTTCCTGACTAGACAGGGGACATGTTATGTCAAAAACAAATGAGAACAATAATTTGATGGCTCGTGGTGTAACCATTTACCTCACGTAGAAAACATTTAATGCTAACCTCATCTCCATTCTCCTCTTAGGGATTCTAACACATTGAACAGAAGGTTTAAAGCTATTAATTCCCTACCATCCACATTAATTCAATGTTCACCTAACCATATTAAGTTCCTACTATTGATGGAGGGGCCAAGGATTACATATGTAATCCATTACACAGAGTATTAAAAAACAACAAAGTCCAGCTTATATTCAGCTATGGATTATACAACATTTTTTCATGTAGCATTGACTTTGGTGGCTTTGTTTACATTCATTTTCTCATTTGCATTGCCTGAACCCTTACTTATTAAGCAGTCATCTGGGAAAGTGTCGTCTGAGGCCACACTGGAATTAAGAAGGCTGGAGGAAGAACCAGGATGAAATTTGGAATATGGTACAGGGAAAGAACACAGCGCTGTGAGAAGTCAGACAGGCTGTTTTCTGACCCTGCCACTAGCTGAGAAACCTTGCAGAACCTCGACTTCATCATCTATAAAATGGGACTAGTCGATATTTAATTTCAAATCGCCTTTCCCACGGGGTGGTGAGGACTCTTAGGATGATGTGAGGAGGCACCTCGTCGCAAGGCTCCTAGGTGAGGTCCTACCGGCAAGGCACAAGGTCTGGCACAGACCAGGCACTCCGGGAACACTCCTGTCCTCCCCTCGCTTTCTCCAGCTTGATCTCCCAGACAGCCACTGACAGCCAGGGACAGGGCTGAGAGCTTGGCAGGGGGCGGACCCAGGAGACTGGGTGTCTCCCGCACGTGCTGGCTTCTCTCTCCTCCCCATCTGCCAGAGGCAAACAAGAATGACAGGAGAGCGGGCACATCCACTGAAGCAAATCAGGTCACAGGAACATAATGCATTCAAGGACAAATAGAAGTCAACGACAGCTGGGCGCAGATGGGTAGGTGAAAATTCACGAGGAGTAGAGAGGGGATTTCCTATTTTATAGGGAATTGGCTTTTAAAATATTATCGCTGATGAGAAAACACGCAAACGCACACACACACGTGCGTGGTTTTAATTCTTTCTTTCTTGGCGACACAGGTTGCCCATGCCAGGGGGGAACTCCCTCAGTTACGGAGGCGAGTTTTGGGGAAAGTACTTTAAAATACAGTATAAATTGATGATGTCTAGACCAAAATGTTTAAAGGTCCAGAGTACAAAGCCGCACTTACGGCTGGCCATGCCAGGCTGCGAGTGCGTGCGGACAAGACTGCAGGGAAGGTGCTTGGAAAACAGACACAGCTGATTTAGCGGGGCGGTTGGACTGCCTCACTCTGTGCCTGGACACTAATCATAGATGTTTAATATTGTTAATGAGTGGTTTTCCACACGTTATAACTGTGACTATTCATCTCCCTTTGTCAGTTATTCAGAGATGATGCTACTCTCTTTTTGATCTAATTCTTTTATTTTTCTCTCCCTTACTTAATGCATTCCTATCTCCAAAGAAATCGGTATTAGCAGAAGAGCAGAGAACATGGGGCTTGGTAGACAGAAATGACTACGGTCATTCCTGCATTTCTCATGCCTAAAGCCAGGAAAAGCATTCGTAGATAAGCAGGAGACCTGCTTTTTATCCATTAATTGGCCAACTGCCCTTGGAGAAAATAACACCTCGGGGGTCTCAGTTGACAGATCTGTGAATGGGGTTACAGACGACCTCCCTCCTACAGGCCTGCCCGTGTTAAATGTCAAGCTAAAACTGGCTGGGTCAATTAAGGCAGACGAGCCCTCCAAGAATTAATATTTGAAAACTTTATTTTCTCAAATGAGCACCAACACAGATTGGAAATATGACAGAAACAATGCACTTTTGTCTAATACTGAATCACTATGTACAAATACAGGAGATGGTGAAGACAAATTATTGGAAAATTATGATCTTTGTTATTAAAGCAAAGTGACCTGAAAAATGCCAACAATAACAACAACGAAAAGATAAACAAAGAAAGAAAGTAACAAAACCCAAACCCAACAAATAGTCTGTAAACGCAAGCACAGTCTGTATTTAAAGATAGTCTCTGCAGGTCGGAAAAGCAAATTCTCACTTTCACTGAAATGTCATACAAAAACATACGGGCAGATAGAATTTGGTAAAATGGTAAGAGCTTGCTTCTTGGCTTTACCTTTCACTACTGGCAGATTTCATGACTGTACTTTCATTTTAAAAATTAAACATCTCTTTCCTTCACCCAGACCGTTAGCATGATTTCTCATTTGAGGCAGACTTTTAAAAAATAGGTAAGTTGATTGTGTTCAAGATTTGATTTCTCAGCCTCTTCCTGAACCTGTGGCAAACTGACCTTAAAAAAACAAATTAAAAAGCTGTTTACCAACAAGGTATGTGCATTATTTCATTACCGATCTTTCCACCCAAACCAAGCCATGTTCTAACATGATGTGGCTTCTATAGCAGCTGGAGCCCTGGGTTCCATGATGAGCACACTCACACATCTCAACAGATCTGACTGTGCTGGATCTTCACGAACAACAGATTTCCTTTATAGGTGAAAAGTTGAGCGCACGAAGAAAGAAAAAGGAATAAACCGACAACAGCTCCGTGCTCAGGAAAACAAGATCTCACGGTTGTGCTATTGGTCCACTCAGAAAGAAAACCGCCACCAGAGAGAAGGAGAAAAACCTTATGTGCCCAAGGTGTAAACTATAGGTACAGTGTCCCCAATAAAAAAGAAACCAGGAGGCACAGTCCAAAGTGCTTTTTACACACACACACACACACACACACACACACACACACACACACTTAAAAACAAGATTCCCATTTTCCAATTTGTTTCACTCTAAGTTGTTACTAAATTTATTTGATTATATTTTCTTTTCTGGCCAATACTGGTGCAAGAAAATAGTTTGATTCTCAACCTGGTAACGTACTGTAGAGTTCATTCCATTGGGGGAAAATACAGAGAGGCATTGCTTTATTGCCTCTAATGTGATAGAGATGTCTTTAAAAAAACAAAACAAAACACAATACATTGGTGATCACTGTTTCCCTTAAAATATACTTCAAGAAATGCAGAGGAAACCGTAAAATTTAAAATGAAAATAAAAAGTGCTCTCAGGGGATCTGAGAAAACAGCACCAAATATATTATTTAAAAAATTAAATATTATTTACAAAAGTATATTTCACAAGCAACTGTTTCTTTTATATATATCCACTTGAAAATCTTGTTATAAAGGGGCTACCTCTTTTCCCCCACACTGACCCACCGGCCCAGATCTCTCGCTCCTGTCTCCAGGCTCGCACCACCATCGGCGCTGGGGCAGCGCTCAGCCAGGCCCAGCGGACTACCTGTGACCATCAACTTTGGCTGAATTTGATTCATGTCAAATCAGCCTAAGAGCAGCCTGAGACGAGTATCAAGGGTGGGATGGGGGTGGGTTGGGGTGTAATCCAGGGCCACCAAGGCCGTCTGAGCGAGGATGGCACAGGGGAGACGGAACTAGAGGGTCTGCAGCTGGGCTTCGGCTGAAAATGAAGGCAGCTGCTGGCTGAGGAATAGAACGCCACGCCTTTCCCTTTCTCCCTTTCCCCTTCCTTCCTCCCTCAGCCCCACCCAAGCTTTACATCGAACCCCAATTCCCTGAACCTAGCAGGGGTGAGTGGATGAGGTCTTTGGTTATGCTCTGAGTCAATAATTTGGTGAGGAAAATTAAAGAATGAATCGACAGAGGCCGTCAGTTGATGCATCTCCACGGCTCAGCTGCGGTCTCTCCGATACTATGACGTTAGATAGACAAGCCATGAAGGGAGCTCGAGTTTTAAGAAGCACTTTTGGTTTCATCGACACAAAGGGAAAGCCTAATGGTCTGGGCTTTTGTTTTTCTGTAGTTATGGAAAAACCATCATCTTACTCAGATCTCTTACACCAAGCATGGCGCCATCCACCCACTGGATGCTCAACGGCGAGTAGCTGAGAAAACCCCAAACCAGGGTTCTGCTGGAGCCTGTTCTGATCCGCGCCCGTCAGGGGCCCAGCCCCGGGGGAGAGCAGCGGTGCGGCGGCCTTCCCTGCCCGGCGAACACTCTACGGCCCCGTGTCTGGTTTCCATGTCATCACACACTCCATTTTTACTTCTAAAGACAAAACACCTACCCACGCTTAGCCCCCATTTTCTTTTTATGGGAAGGAGTATCAATAGCCAGGACGTTCCCTGAGCAAAGGGGCCAATCAAAACCCATAAATGAAGGTCGCTACCTTCTGCTGGGAGTGGGGGTGGGGGAGTGAAGGGGAATCTATGATTTTTGTGCTGGCAAGCCAGCTGAGGAATGTGAAAGTTGAAAAAAAAAAGGTTGGTTTTTTTTTTTGTTGTTGAGATCTTGGGCCTGGAGGTGCCTGGGAACCAGAGGAAGTATTTCTCTGGGAGCAGAAATACACCACTTATTCTGAACTTCAGTCTGCTTTTCAGTATTGTGGGGAGAACAAAATCTCCCAGGGCTACGAAAGCACCGAGCGACGTGGGCCAGGAGTCTTTGGGAACAGAATTCCATTTCCAAGACTCCTTCTGTTTCACAGAGGCAGTCGACTGCTGAGCCAGGAGTCACCTGTGTCCTGCCAGTCCTGCTGTCCACCCCTGCCAGACCAGGCCAGACCAGGGCAGGGCAGGGCAGAGCCGTGCTCACCGCAGGTCTCCCATTCAGAGAGCAGCTCACAGAGACACAAAAAGGCATGTCCACCGCAGGCTCATTCCCTGTGGGAATTTGGTTCAGTTCTGAAAATGTCCTGGGTTGGCTGCTTAAATCTTGGTTAACCAAATTTATAGACACTTGTCTCCACGAACACATTCTTTTGTGACTTTTAAGGTGAATATTCCTCTAGGATCAGACTGCTTGGACAATGAGATACTGAGAATCACCTGACATACCCTACACACATCTGAACAATAATATTTTCAGTCTAAGCAATGAAGTTAACTCAGCTAGATGAGCTTCGGTCATGCACCATGTACTGGCTGAATTGCTGTAGAACAGACTTCACAGTGTTGATTGGATGTAACGAACTCCTCCCCCTCGCAGGAGCCTTGCAGGGATTTGTTCTCCACTTCCCCTAATACAACGGACTTTGGATAGGGAGGTGAGGAGCAGGGGGTAGTATTAAAATTTGTCACTTGACATTTGACATCAAATTTAAGCCCTCCCCACCACTGGACCACTCTGTTTTCTCTCCACATAAAACATTCAAGTCCAAGGAGAACAGCTAGGGGCATGAGAAATCTACTAGCCAAGCTATCACTAAGTTCGAAGCCTTTGGACTTTGTTTTCCATAATCTACAATGATAGAACTGGAGAAAAACACCCAAAACTCTATGTACAAAGAACTGCTGATCTCACTGAAGCCACCGCATGCCAAAGATGAAAGATGCACCTAGCCTGTTGTGGTTCAAATCTAAACTACTCCCAGCATCGCCCCACCCCACGCCCTTCCTCGCCACAATGCTCTTCTCTTACTGAGGGTCAGGAAAAAAAGATTAGAGATGCTAATTGGTTTTACTTTTTTTTTTTCCTGGCCCAACATCTGAGCCATTTCTGCAGAAGCTCCCAAATTGCAGGGCCCTTTGCTCCCTGCTCTCCTCAATGACTGACTTTTACTTGGTTCCTGGGCCAAGCCTTTGGGATGTTTGGATTTTGCACCCATTGCAAATGGCGGTCCCCTCTCCTCTCACCTACGGTGGCTGAAGAGGAAAAGATGATTACCTGGAGCAGCCGTGGGACTTCAGAGTCATCAAAACCCATCTGGGCTTTTCCCCCCGAGGCATCACTGCTGCTAAGACACACCCCCTAGCTCGGCCAAGGAGCTGCTAGAATTAGGGTCGCTTCTGGTGTCACATGCTAACCTGGCACATTTGGTGCAGGAACAGAAGCTTCTGATCAGAGAGAATGCGGTCATGAGGTATTTTTTTCTCTTTGTCCTTTTAGACAAGTTGGTTATTTCAAGCCTAAGTTACCAGGTCTCCAGGAGTAGCACAATTCTGTCCCTACTTCTCCCCTCCCGTCCCCTGCCCACCCCCGGAACCCTCAAGGTTCCCCCTTTCCCCTCCTCCTCACGCCCCCATGCGGCGCACTGCTCCCCCGATGGGAGGCCATCGGGCAGCACTTGCGTGGGCCCCAGGCCCTTATCAAGGTGGGCGGCCGCCATGCGGTCAGGCATCTGTTCCTTCTGTTGTTTTGCTTTCAGCCAACGCTAGAACAGAGAGAGAAGCCAGATCAACTCACAAACAGATACAAAGCAAAGAGACAGAGAACAGCGGTTTAGAGGCCAGGCACCGGAAAGGCGGTGTCAGGGTGGGAGGGTGCCCCAGAGGGCAAGGCCCCTAAACGATGGAACCAAGTGTCCAGTCACTCTCTCGCGCTTGGGGAGAATGTTCGGTTGGACGGCGTTCACGCGGACACTGGGGCGGACAGGCGAGCTCCGGTCAGTCCCAGCCGTTGTCCTTGATCATGTGCGCTAGTTCAATGATGTATTTGCCTTCTTTATACTTCTGGCTGCTCTCAAAGGCGTGTTCCTAGGAGAGAGAAGGAAGAGGAAAGACACTGAATGACCCGAGACAAGCAGGTGACTTCTCTGGCAGGGAGCAAAGGCGGGGCCAAAGACAGGCCCTGAAGTCTGCTCCCAGCTTCGCCCAGACTCACTGAGGGATTCCTGCCACTTAAACCCACTGAGTCCCTTTCAGCTGATCACAGCACTGGGGAGACACCGGGACTTTCTCAATATAACAGGATTTCTTCAGAATCTTTGCTCATTCCAGTCTTTGCCCAAAGGTTACCCTCTTGGTTCAATTCCTTCCCAGCTACTTAGCGGCTTAGAATCCTAACGTCCACGGCAGTCCCTCCCCTCTTCTGCTGCTTGGTCGCCACAGCGCTTGCCAGCACACCGTAACTTGCCCATCTAGTCTGTGTGTTGGTCCCCACTAGGGCAACATAAACTTCACGGAAGGCAGGCGTTTCCTTTGCTTTATTCACTGCTGTAGCCCCAGTGCCGAGAAGATGGCTCAGTATAGAACAGGTCTTCAATAAATCACTGCTGAGTGAATGCATGCATGTATGTATATTTTGTTCTGGGGGAACTGGGTTGCCCACCTAACCCAAAATCTGCCCTATGGACGTATCCATAAAGTTCCTGTGTCCTAATTTTAAACTGGACTTTGTTAGGCTTAGAGAAAAGACCCTCAGGGAGAGAAGCAAAGTACTGTGAGACAGAACAGGTCTTCTTTTCGTTTCTTATCTTGCTGTTTCTACGTCAGATGAGTTAAGTCTGTTTTTCCTTCGCTGCCTTTCTCCAGAGAACTCCAGGCCGAAGAGCCCAGCAGCCCTCAAGCCCCACCCGGCTGCCAGGCCGCCAGCGGGAAAGCTCAGGACAAAGCACCTGGCAGCCTACCATCCTCAACCTGCAGCACTCTGGACTTTCCCCACTTATAATGAGCCCCACAGAAAGAAGTCCTGCATAGCTGTGAGATCAAAAGGCTATTTTATCTGATGTGAGATCAAAAGGCTATTTTCTCTGCAGGCAGATACCTGAAGACCTCTGGGTGCACCATCAGAGCCATTAGATGGCTAAGCTCGATGCAGAGAAGCAGTGGACACCAGCTCTCCCTCCTGAGTCCCCACGTGAGTTAGTAACCAAATCCTACTGTCCACAGGTTCCGGGCAGCGCTCGTATGAACCGGGTCCTCTGTTCTAGAGCTCGGGGGCCTCGGGTGAGAGAAGGAGAGGTCGGACTACAGTCTTTTGTTGAGAGGAATCATTCCACAGGGTGGAGAGGGGAGGGGCACCAAGAGGGAAAGCGCAAACCACACACACACACACACACACACACACACACACACACACACACACACACGAGGCTCAGCAGGAATCTCCCTGACACCTCATTCTCCCCTAGCTCTGTGTGTGTGTGTGTGTGGGGGGGGGTGCGGGGGGGTGTATACAACAGAGAATGTGGTTCAGGAATAAAACCTATTGATCCACAGAGGCATGCTGAGAGTGGGGAGAGGACGAAACAAACTAGGAAAGTGAGAGAGCATCCCTATTAAATTAAAAAAAACTCTACAGCCCCAGGGCATTTGCAAAAAACTCAACAGACCTGGACTCCAGGGGCCAAAGCACTAAGAACTCCACTTCTGCTTCCTTGTATCAGGAGCATTACTTAACTCTTTATAATTTACAAAATAATAAGCTTTCCACTTACAAAATTGGGATAGTTATTAACATTTCACAGGGTTATGCTGAAGGTCAGAAGGAGTAATGGAGAGAAAATTGGAGCCCTGGGCCTGGCCCACGATAGTGATCGATGACTATCTGGGGAGAGGGGCTTTCCCCTGTCCTGGGCAGATACTGTACCTGCCGCACTGCGCCCTTTACCTATGGCCTCCTGACTGTCAACACCCCGAGGGCGGGGACTGGCTCTCTTCACTTTTGTATCCAGCACAAAGGCTTTCAAAAAAGCTCTGTCAAAGGAGTGACTCATTTGACCTGAAGTAAGGAGCAAAGCCAACCAACTCAGATTTATCCTCTGTCTGTAATCCAGCACAGCCTGAGCAGAGTACGATTACCCAGAGACTGGGAAACAGAGAAGGGCAGAGCGTTTCGGGATAATGGACCCAGACCCGCGGCCCACAGACACCCAGAGGGGGCCCATGGCCATTCGGGGCAGGGGTAAAGGGTGGGAGAAGAACGGCCAAGGCCAGTTTTCCCCAGAACCATCTTGGCATTGTGAAACACAGTGTCTTGGTTTTTTCCTTTCTAATCCCGAACGTTTCAAGGGAGATATAAGTGCTGCTCCATTATAGGCTCCACCTGCAGGCGTTTTTAAGATTTGCCTATTTTTGAACTTGACTGAAATGCAAGCTCACTTTGATGCCTGGCTTCCATTGTTCAACAGCATTCTTTAAAACAGACTTCTTAGTTTTTAGAGCAGTTTTAGGGTCACAGCCAAAAGGAGCAGAAGGCATAGAGATTTCCCCTATTCACCCTGCTCCCCCCACCCCCCCAACCTCTTCCACTATCAAAAGCCTGGGGAGTGGTACTTTTGAGGCAGTCAGCACAGCTACACGCCTGGGCATTATCACTCTGCCAGCTCCTGTGGAAGCCACCTACCGCGGGTCACGTGAGCCAGCCTCACACTGACCCTGGGCAACTGATTGGACAGGGAGCCTGAGCCTTTCAGAGGGAACGCATTACCCTGCCAGAGACAGGAAGACTCGCTTTCCAATTTCCCCACAGCGGCAGAGAGGGCAGACAAAAGCTCTGTGGAAGGTCAGCCAATGAGGATGACAACCACAATAATATGTCTGTTTTCATGGAACACATATACCTCCCCTACCTGGGCAAAGGACTGCTCACTTTCCGAGGTACCGAGAAGACATGATTTGTTAGGTTAAACAATGAAGGCATGAATGTGCAGTTGGGAAAGTCCGGCCATGGCTGCATCTGACGGTGGGCATTAACTTACAGCATCTGCCGATGCCCAACACAGGGCCAAGGACCTGAGAGATATTCTGGGGACATGTGTTGGAGCTCCAAAGAGCAGGGGCTTAGTGATGAAGAGAGACTCGACTTGGGGTGGTGAGCACACAACACAATATACAGACGATGTATTATAGGGTTGTATACCTGAAACCTATGGAGTTTCATTACCCAATGTCACTCAATAAATTCAATTAAAAAAAAAGAGCCCTGGCTGGTATAGCTCAGTGAATTGAGTGTGGGCTGCAAACCAAATGGTCGCCAGTTCGATTCCCAGCCAGGGTACATGCTTGGGTTTTAGGCCAGGCCCCTAGTAGGGGGTGCATGTGAGAGGCAACCACACATTGCTGTTTTTCTCCCTCTCTTTCTCCCTCCCTTCCCCTCTCTCTAAAAATAAAGAAAGAAAGAAAAAAAAAGAGCACAAGTTCTGCTCTGCAGTTACATCACCACCTGCACTGGACACACTGTTAACCTCCCTAAGCCTCAGTTTCCTCATTCATAAAATAGGGGTTAAAATAGGACCTACCCTCCAGGGATGCTGTGAAGAAAAATAATGTATGCCTGGAACATAGTCAGCTGTCAAGAAATGCTTTGTGCTAATATTACTATTGTTTATTAAATCAAAAGGCAAAGGGGTGTGTGTGCATGTGTCCGTCGCAGAGGCAGATGTGAGGGAACGAGTAGGCAGAGGGGACCATCAGTGGAAAGGGAAGAATGAGTGTGGCAAACAGAGGAGTGTGCCGGGTGCTGCTCTTTGAGCTTGGTTTCCTGTCCTGGTCAGAGCCAGTCCCACGGGCCACAGAAAGCTTGCTCCCACGTGAGGCTCTCAGCCACCCCCTTCACGGCCCTCTCTGCACCCGATTTCTCAATACTTACATATTTCCAGCCCAGAGTGGTTTTGCAGTTTTCACAGTAAATGTCTGCGACCGCATGCAGTCCTGTTAGCAACACTCGCTCTTCCGCAGGCCCACAGCCCACGTTCACTCTGTGCCCGGGGACAGAGAGAGGGCGGGTGGTTAGTCACGTGTTCATCCTCGGTTGCTCAAGCTGAGCTTCCAGCAAAACACTAACTGAGCACGCCTGCCTCGAGGGAGGCTGGTGCCGAGAAGGGCTTCGTCTATAAGTGAAATCAATAACCACCCCCAAGAGGCAGCCACGTGGAAAATCTCCACTGACGTGAATTTCAGGTCTGCGAGTTCTGATTCAACGAGTCTACTAAAAATAGTCTTGAAGGTTGAGACTTTGTCTGGAATTTTTCTAACAAGCGCTTTTAATTTTGGGAGTTAAGGGGACAAAGTGATGGGCACATGGCGAAGTCTGCAGCTACAGGCGCGGGCCCTCAGAGCCTCCCCGTGACTGTCTGCAGCCGGAATGTCAAACATCACGGCCCAGGCTTTGAGCCCTGGATGTCAAATACACTCTACTCCTCCGCAGAGCGCATATTATCTCAAGCCGAACACACTAGATTTCCATTTTCACAGTTCATCAGGCTTGTGGGAGCTTCATCTTCCTTTCCCGGGAAGAGGCCGTAAATGACAAGCCTGAGGACTGAGGCTACCGTGTCTGCGGGGGGGTGGGGGATCTTCCCTGACCGGGCCTTCCTTCTAGCCTGTGGTCCTTCAGCAGAAGTGGGAGTCTTCTGTCCATTCTCTCTCTCCTCCCCAACAACGAATCTCAGATCCGGGTATAAGACCTTATGCTGAGGGCTCTCGCAAAAGCACTTCAGCTTCTTCCCTCTGAGACCACAGCTCTCTGATGTGCCTACTGGGGATAGTGAATATATTATTTTTAGCAGCCAAAGACGGTGCCAAAAAAAATTCCCCAAAGATAACTGGCCACCACTTGTGGAAATGAACGTTCCATGGGTTTTTTATTGCGGCACAGAGGGCAGGGACCTCTGTTTAATTATCATCAAGTGTTTTATCTGCCCCCCTCAATATTTGCACCAAACAATGGAGGTACAGTCAGAGACACTCACACTGAGTTAAAGAGGTACGCTCGTCCTTGACTTCCTTGGAACGACTGAAATGCAAGAACACAAACCAATGGTTAGACAGTCTCTTCCATCCACCCATTCGGGAAGCCAGCCCCAAATCACAACGATCATGACCTTCCAGGACAGACACAGCAAAAGGGAGCAGTAAGCCAGTTAACAGTTCCGCTGGCCGATGGCACAGCAGGGGAGAAGGCAGAATAAACAGCTACAGAGCTCAGGCCAGCCCACACCTGGACTGTTTTCACCAGCCCAGGTAAGAAGCTATGAAAAACACAGACCCCACAATATCATCAAAAACTCCTTCCCTCCAGACAGCATCTGAGATGACGAATCGGCCTGAGGTAATTAAGCCACACTGGCCTTTCCTAGGCCCCCTTGATCGCCGTCACCTACGCTGGCCACAGCGTTCCTCCAGGTGGCGGGGGCGTGGCAACCGGTGCCAGCACCTTTGCTCGCCTCTGGGGCCCGCTCTGCAGAAGACAGCAAAGGATCGCTCGGGCAAGACTAAACGCCCAAATCCACCTTCTTCTCACTCATGGGGTCTTCGTGTGGACCTAACTGCCATGACAGGTACCATCCTCCTAAAGGGGAGGTCTCCTCCTGAGGTGTGAGCCACTCGATGTCTAGGTCACAGGAATGCTCAGTAGGCAGCCGTCCCGTTTTCACTTCTAGCTTAACTATGAGCTTCTTTCTTCCGGCCGGAGGTGGCAGGGGACAGGAGAAACAGGAGCCAAGGCCCGCCATGCCACTTGGCGTCAACTTCCATTAACACAGGTCCACTCTGTGTTTTCCTCCTCTGGTTACATGCCATGTCTGGCTGACACGAGCCAGCCGTGTTCTGCATTGCTGCCTGCATTTTTAATGTGGCCTGACAATCGGACCCTGAAATAAGTGCCCTAGTCTGCTCTGAAATCCACTCTAAAAACAAACAAACCAGTAACGGGCCCTCCCATGACCTCTGTTATTCAGTGGCTGGAGAAATCTGGGGGTGACTGGTTAACTAGAGAGAACCAGACAGGATACAGATCACTGCACACGAGACAGTTGCTGTCAGAAGCACAGGACTTGGGGGATCAGCGGCGCCAGCCAGAGAGGAAGGCAGAATTCCTGACTTGGGGAAAAGCAGCCATTGGGGCAGCTGGGTTGTTGGTTGCCTCCAGGTCCAAATGCACCAGAAGCCTTCGCTCCCAGGTGTGGCTCCAAATGTTCCCCAGCTGCCACTCAAACCTAAACCAACTCTCTCTTTTCCTTTGGGTCTCGAAGCACCCCTGGGGATCACAGGAGCTCTCAGACTAGAATGGAGCATGAATATGAGTATCACGGCCTTGAAACCTGGGACCAGGAAGTCCAGGCCAAACATTTAGCTGAGACAATGTCCCAGTAACACAGACCGATGTGGCCGACCTGTCAGCTCAACCTTAGAGCAGAGACACCTGAGCGCTACCAGGGTAGCAAGAGCAGCACAGCCTGGCCCCACTGATCTCTGCAGTCTCTTCTCTCGTGCCTTTCCCAGCACAGCCTTTGCTGTAGTCGGGCCAAACCACACGAAGTTCCTGGGACCTAACCTCACCTGCTTTGCCCACAAAGTCCCCTCGGATGGGGAGGCTCTTCACCTACCAACCCTGGGTCTCAGCTCGGCTTCCTCTGACCTCCCAGGAAGAAGTTCCCTGGTGGCGCCTGTGTTCTGGACTCCTCTTGTTCCCTGTCTGTTCCTTTTTTAACTTCAAGAAGGAATCTGGACTAGCTGACCATCAAGTCCCTTTCCAGCTCCAAAATTACATTCGCTCATGGTTCCATGGCCCTACGGATGGATAAAGGAGTGCCATCCTCTAAAAAACTTGCAAGACCTTTCAGTTCAGAGCTTAGAAGTCAGTGGCTATGGGAAAACAAACCCTTGAAGCAGACGGGAAAATGACAACATGAAGCATCAGAGCTGCACTGTTTCTGACAGAAAAGTCACTAATTTCTCGAACATTCACAGACCACCTACGACCCGTGAGGCAGCGTTCTAAGCCTTTTTGGGGCAGTGGGATCCCCGAAAGGTGCACAAGATGACCCCCCAGGGTAAGAAAAATACTAGAAATTTTATCTATTTTTATCTTAAAAACTTTCACCAAATAGTGGTAAGATATGGATTGCCAGTGGGATCTTCCCTGGGCTAGTAGGTGCCACGTGTATACCAGTGTCTAAAAAGAAGTACGGGGCTCTCACCGTGTGTGTGAGTGTGTGAGTGTGGGGGGGGGGCGCATGGGCCTGTGCTTTTAGCGCATTGCGAACACCACTATTTCTGTGCTCTGTTTCTGTGTCAATAATGAGCCTGATCTAATAGGAGATCTTTAAAAAGCAGGACCCTTGCAAGGTTTTGTAGGATAAAGTACCACCTAAGATCTTAAAAATGTAAAGTTAAACATCTTTCTTTTGAAAAAAGATGAGCATCCCAAACTAGCTGGCCTTTGTGGTAAAAAGTCAGCTACTTTGCAATATTTTCAGAAATATTACACCAGAAACAATTTATTTTAAAAAACTGCTAAATTGAACTTCAAAATTTTAAGCTTTTGCTCTAAAAAGACACTAAGAGAATGAAAAAATAAGACTTAGACTAGGAGAAAATATTTGCTAATAACAAATCTGACAAAGGACTTATATCTAGAATATATAAATAACTCTCAAAACTCAACAATAAGAAAATGGGCAAAAGATTTGAATAGACTTCAAGAAAGATAAACAGATGATGAGTGGGCCCATGAAAAGATGCTCAACATCACCAGTTACTGGGGTAAACGTGAGTTAAAGATACAGTGAGGTACCACTACACACATATCAGAATGGTTAATTTTTTTTTTTTTTTTTAGATTTTATTTTTATTTATTTTTAGAGAGAGGGGAAGGGAGGGAGACAGAGAGGGAGAGAAACAGCAGTGTATGGTTGCGTCTCACATGGCCCTCACGGGGACCTGGCCCGCAACCCAGGCATGTGCCTTGACTGGGAATCGAACCGGGACCCTTTGGTTCCCAGCCCGCGCTCAATCCACTGAGCTACACCAGCCAGGGCAGAATGGTTAATTTTTTTAACTGAGAAAACCAAGTGCTGTCAAGAATATGTAGCAACTGGAAGGAACCCTGCTACATTGCAAAACAGCACGGACACTTTGGACAAAAGTTTGGTGGTTTTGACTCGACTGGTGTGGTTCAGTGGGTTTGGTGTCGCCCTGCAAACCAAGGGGTTGCCGGTTCGATTCCTGGTCAGGGCACATGCCTGGGTTGCGGGCTTGTCCCCCGTTGGGGGCGTGCGAGAGGCAACCGATTGATGTTTATCTATCACACTGATGTTTCTCTCTCTCTTTCTTCCCCTCCCCTCTCTAGACATAAAATCTTTAAAAAAAGAAAAAGAGTTTGGTGGTTCTGTGTAGTCAAGTAAGATAGAAACCTATGTTTACACAAAACCTGGACAAGAATGTTTTTAGCAGCTTTATTTGTAATTGTCCACAACTGGAAACAATCAAAGTGTCTTGCAATTGGCGAATGAATAAACAACATGAATGAATCTGAACTGCACTGGGTTAAGACAACCAGTGGTTGCCGCAGGTTGTGGGAAAGGGGGGAATCTGACTACAAAGACTTAGCAGGGGTGACGGAACCGTTCTGGTGTCTCGATTGTGGGGGTGGTTACAAGACTATGTCCTTGTCATACTCACAGGACTATACACCAGAGAGTGAATTTTACCGTGTGTAGAATTAAAAGTAATTTTTAAAAAGTCCAGTTTTTAAAAATAAGCCATCTCTAAAATTTCCTATTATCTTTATACTGTACTCCTGTATTTGTACAACAAGGAATTATAAACAATTTCCTTCTCGATTTAAAAGAATTCCAAAGAGTTTTAGAGGGGTTTGCAGCCTTGTTAAAACCCCTTTTCTGAAAATCTGCAAGAGCAATTGTTTAGTAAGAGCAAAAGTTCAGTAAAAACCTTTGTGTCACTGGTGGACAGACTGGAAAATGGGGATCATGACTTTTTTAAGCACAAAGATGCTACTAATGTTCCATTTGAATCTCCCTCTCTAAGTGTTCAGCAAGGGAGACCGCTCAAATGAAGCACTGAAACGCACTCTGCCTAGAACATGCCTTTGAATACTGTACAGAAAGCAATAAGGTTTTTTTTTTTAAAAAGAGTGTATCTTCCCAGCTGGTGTAGCTCAGTGGATTGAGCGCGGGCTGGGAACCAGAGGGTCCCGGTTCGATTCCCAGTTGGGGCACATGCCTGGGTTGCAGGCCAGGTTCCCAGTGGGGGCCATGTGAGAAGCAACCATACATTGCTCTTTCTCCCTCCCTTCTCCTCTCTCTGAAAATAAATAAATAAAATCTTTAAAAAAAAAAAAAAAAAAAGAGTGTATCTTCATGAAAATAAGATCAAAAGCAAATTTATAATTGTTCCATTTTTCTTCCATCTTACATACATCATTAAAATTTTCTTTTTATCTATGCATATAATGCACATATTCCATAGCAGCACACATACAAAATCACATACATCATTAAAATTTTCTTTTTATCTATGCATATAATGCACATATTCCATAGCACCACACATACACCACTCACACGGTAAGTGCACGTATTCGGAGGATACGCTCAAACATTTTTCTGACGGGGTGTGTGATCTGAAAAGTCGGAGGCCACAGCTCTGGGGGCTCCAGGGCAGGGCCGAGGAGGACCTTTCTCCAGCCCTGACACCGATGAGAATTCCTAGAAAGTGGGGCTGGAGCAGGACACGTGGCAGAGAACAGGAGCGCCAGCCAGGCCGGCACAGGGCTGCCCCGGTTCCTACAGGCTTGTTCTCCGAGAGCCTGCTGGCCGAGGCCACCCGCCGCACCAGGGTGCCGGACCCAAGCAGGGCTGTCTTACGGCAGTACCTACCCAGGCAGCCCCTGGGCGACAGCGTCCCTGAACCTGTTCCTCAGCCTGGCACTCGGGGGCCGCTGAATTTCCTGGGGCAGAGCTCCTCCGGCAGGGCTTCCACCCTGGGGCCCCTGCCAAGTCAACAGCAATGATGGGAAAAACAGCGACTGAGAACAACAGGCATCTTGCAAATAGACACAGACAAGAATAGGCCCCGGCTGGGCCCCTGTATCCGGTGGGGCCGGCCCAGTCTGGCGCAACCAGGCACAGCCTGGCACTCCCCCGAGGGAGGGTGGTACCAAAGGTAGGGAGACCGAGAGGAGGGTAAGGAAGCAACTGGAACGAAGCCAATGGAATCTCAGACCAGGAGATCCGAGCAGACTGCCAGACCCATTTGTTTGCTGTCATTCCCGCCAGGCAAAGCGGCTCTTTCCCATGCGGTGTGTCAACCACGGCTGGTATTCAGGGCTCCAGGAAAGGTTTTTCTTTTTTAAATTACACAAAACTTTTCTTCTGTCTCTTTTAGGAATGTAATCATTTCAGGCCCAGCCCTTCCAGCCAGCTCAAAGGAACGGAAAGGGCTTTGAGTTTCCTGTTTAGTAGCCAAAACCACTGCTTTCTGGCCCCTTTGAAAGTGTAGAAGACAGCAATTCCTTTTAAAAGTAGGAGGATCATTGAAAAACAAATACTTTGGGGCGGGGCATGGAGTGGCAACAGAGCAAACACGTGGGTTCCTTCCCCTTGGTGACAGGCACAGGTCCTCACCCTGGAGTCCTGTCTATCGAATGGACTCAGGCATAAAGTCCCCTGGAATGAAGCAGAGTCTCTAGGACATGGACCCCTCCCCTCACTGGGAAGGTCAACTGAGCATGCACCTCAGGAGGTGCAGAGAGAGATGAGGGAGACAGGTGTCCACCTGGAAGCTACTGAAATAGATGCATATCTGCACATGATTAGAGGACCTAGTCTCCGCACAAGAAATTCAGGACCAGATTCTGGTTTTACAACTTCACCTTACTAGCTACTTGACCTTGGAAGAATTATTTAGCCTCTCTCAGCTTCTACAGCTTTTACCTGCGTAGATGGAAACCATGTCTGTTCCACACAGCTGCTGAAAAAACAAGGTACCTGCAGTGCCGAGTAAAAAGGCCAGTCCCCTACCCTTCCTCACTGGCCTTCTCAGGAGCCCAGACAGGAGAGATGAAAGGCTGGTTCTCATCTACTTGGGTGACTGTGGTCTCCCCCTTTCTCTACTATTATGACAAAAGGCAAGTCTTGCAGTCTTTGCAACTTGATGTCTCCATAAAAATGGAGGGATGGGACTGAAACTTCCCATGATCCTTTCCATGCATAATATTCTGTGAATCCTTGAAATCACTTGGTGCCTGCCTCTCCCACCTACCATCCACAGGCACAGTCTTCATTACTCGGGCTTCCAAGAGGCAGACTGACCGAGTCTGAGCCCTGGCTCTGCCATATACTAGCTATGTCACTAACCTGATCAAGCCAATAACTGCTCTAAGACTCAGTTTTCCAATCTGTATGACAGGCACAACAAAACAGTATTCACATTCACACACACCGCATCTGTATATGCAACAAATGAGATGATGTGTATACAAGAAAGCACTTCCTAAATGTCAAGGCATTATATGAATTTTGTTGCTGTTGCTGGAATTTATTATATAACTATAAAAGAACTTATTGGAATTTGTTTTATTATATAACTATAAAAGAACTTATTTTCAGAAAAGTCACCCTTTTAAAGTATACAATTCAGTGGCTCTAGGTGTTTTCACAAGGCTGTACCATCATCTGATTCACAGCCCCCAGAAGAACCACCCATTATTGCCAGTCACCTCTCACTTCCCTTGGCTCTGGCAGCCACCAATCTGCTTTCTGTCTCTATGGATTTGCTCAAGACACTACATACTACACTGTGGACCATCTCAGTGAAAAGGTCGCCTGTTGGGTAGAGACACGAAACGGAAGTGACCTTAGGCTGGGGAGGGTCAGGCCAGGATTTTTCTTCCTTTCTCGTTCTTTTCTTCATCCATCGTTAGACTTGGTGGGGTTTCCTATTGAGGGTCAATGTAAGCCACAGGCTCTACTCCAAAGAGCTGAAACCCAAGCAAAATAATTCTGGATCCTGTTTGGATTTCACCCTGAGGAAGCATACGGAGAAAGTGGAAAGGGTGATAATGAAGAACAATGAAAATTATGAAAACTTCCAGAATTCAAACTCTAATGCAACTTAAAAAAAGAAAGTGTGTAAAAGAAAAAAGAAACTGTGAACATTTAGCTAAGAGGAAAGAAGACTAAAGGGGATTTCTTCCATCTTCTCTGCAGTAAAAACAAGAGGAAATGCACTTTGATGGGAATAGGAGGCCTGGGTTAATTATAAGGGGGAATTTCCTGACGCTGCACGACTTCCACACTAGGACACAGGTCACCAGGAAAGACTAGGAAAGAAAGGACAAAGCCATTCGTATGTCTTGATGTTCCATGCAAAGCTTTCCCATATCTGCCTAGAGATTCTGAATGGGTAAAAGGCCATGTGTGCTGCCCAGGGGCAGAAGCATGGCCTCCTCTGGCCCTCCTCCCTAGCTTTGAGCTCTGCTAGGTCTCAATTCAACCTCACATTCCCTAAACAGATGGAGGGAGGGGCAGGGAAGGGACTGGCTCTAAAGGAGGAAATATCTGCTATGCAGAGTCATAAAATTCCAAGGGCATGGGAACATACACTTGCAAGAAACAACCCAAAAGCACAAAACAAAAGGTGGTGAGTAGTGTGGGTGCCACATTTTATTGTTGAGAGGGGGAGATGCTAAGTTCCGTGTCACTTAATCATCAGACCCTTCAAGTTCACCTTCCTGTTGACCTGCGTGAGCCGGGCTGCTTTCAGGTCTGGGCCTAGAATAAAGAAACGAAATAGAGAGAGACCCTGCAAGGTCTCCTCCCTCCCGGCGTCACGCCTGCCTGATGTGGAGCAGAAAAGATGCAGGCTTGGAGCTGGGGAGGCCTTGCCTCCAGCCCTTATTAGTTGTGTAACCTTGGGCAAGGCACTTCATCCTTCTGAGCCTCGAGGTGCCATCTACAAAAGCGAGAAACAGAACGCCTGTTCCAAAGCACGCTGTGAGCGTTAACACGTTAAGCGCAGAGCCGATTATGCTGGGCTTTCGGTTCTGGCAGTGGGCCGGCGACCACTCGACAGGTGTTGAGTTAGAGTATAAACACGTCATGCACAATGGTGCAGCCAATGCAAAACTTCATCACAATTACGACGTTTATTTTTTAACCTTGATACTGCCGGTCCCACACACCAATGTCGCCCAAATGAAAAGTTCGCCGCACTTAACGTGTTAAATGAATGCGTGAACATAAAGCACAGTACCTGGCTCGTAGAGCGTTTAGTATGTGTTTGTTTCCTTTCAAACCACCATCGGCTTTCAGAATTTAAAATGGGAGCTAGACGACTAGTCTGGCTAAGGGCTGGGCTCTCTACCAGAGCTTCCCCAGGCCCTCTTCTGAACCCCTCTGCAGCTGCAGCCCTCCACAGCTCCCCCACACCTCTCCCAGCTGTCCCCAGGCCCTCAGATGTGGCTGGGGGCCGTGCAGTTGTTCTCTGATGAACCGAGAGTAATGGACAGGCTCTTGAGTCTGTGGCGAACGGCTGGGACAGGAGACGCCAATGTAAACACACAGCCGGTGGGAAAACAGATGCTGCCAGCGCTCAGCTGCCTGCATTCCCCCTTTGCTCTCCACAGACAAGGCATGGAAAACATGCCTCGTCCCGAGGGGTGAAGAGCAGGGAACTCCTGTAAGCATACAGGCCTGTCCTCTGCAGAAGGAATCCTGGCACGTCGCCCTCACTTGGTCTCATCCGGGAGACTGGCTTCTGAGTTAGAGAGCAGAGGCGCCGAATTGGGATGTAACGAGCCATTAATAGCTGGGCCCTTTGCAGCTGGATTCAAATATAAAACTAAAACTTGAAGGGGGCTGATATAACGGTGCTCCAATGTCCCTCAAAACCATTAGGCCTCTGAAAACAATTCACCGTGAGCTGCCAAAGGTAAAAGGATAAAACAAATTAGCAAACCTAGAAAGGACAAATACCAATTTCTTAGATTTATGTTTCAATCTATGCTTCTGTCTCCAAAGCCAGTTGGACACTTGCAAATCAAAGCGTCCCCACACTACAAAGGAGAGTCTGCCGAAACCTACAGACTCTCTTCAGTAAGCCCCCCCTGCAACCAATGCGCGCAAAAAGGCCAGAGAAGCTTCCCTCCCAGAGTGAAGCTATGGTGGGATGGCTTTTTAATTATTTCCTAAGAAGCAATCCCTGGAGTGATACTGGAGAGAGTCTACAGATGTAACTGAGGTGGCTCTTAAACTGTGAAATAACACCAGCACCGGCTCACATCTGTATAGTGCTTACCATATACCAGGCAGGACTCGAGCTGTTTTATGTGAGCCAACTCATTTAACCCCGTTAACAATCTAATGAGGTAGGTGCAATTGTCGCCCTCATTTTACAGATGAGAAAAGTAAGGCAGAGCGAGGTTAAAACACGGGCCCAGGGTCGAGCAGCCGATACATGACAGAGACCCAGGTCGTCTGGCTCCAAAGTCTAGAGGAGGGTGAAGATGGGGCAACAAGGATGTTGTCCCAGTGATTACCTAAAAGAAAGGAGCCCACAGAATTAGACGCATACTGACACATACCTAGGAGGTTCACATACATTCACTGATTCGACCTCCAAAACAACAGAGGAGGAAACTGAAGCCCAGGGCGGCTCAAGTGACTTACCCAGTTTTACACAGCTTACGAGTCAAGGTCAAAACTTGACTCCAAGCCCCCAAATTTTCCAGGAGCACATCCACTTGGAAAATCTGTCTCCTTGATGAAGGAGGATGGAGCAAGCCATTAAGACTGATTAAAATTTCTTAGGCTATTTGACTTCCTCTGCTCTGATTCCATATTTACTTAGCAACCACCTAATTCTAATTCTCTTGCTCAAGTGGGTTTACCTTCAAGGAAGATAACGCACAGTTCAAGCTCTCAGGATTGTCTGTTCCACTGTAAATTAATTAATTAGAATTCTGTCTACCTATTAGCTTCCTGTGAGTTGTGTGAGGGTGAATCACTTCACCAGATGTTGGTCACTCTTGAGTGAATGGGTAAAATTAAGTTTGTAAACCACCCAGGGACGTTCTCTGCATCCCAGCGTGCACAGCCTTCCCAGCTCGCTGCCGAACGGATGGTTCTTATTTTACAACCCACAGGGAATAATTAAAAGCAACAAAGCCTCTTAGAAATCCTTTCTTTGGCACCTGAATTTCATGGCAAAGAGTGAGAAAAGAGCCCAGAAGAAGCTAGGGGAGACTGTAAAAGAGAAACACGTAACTAACTGCAGTCGCAGGAGTCCTATGCCATGGAGTATAGTGGAGGACCTTGAAACAAAACAATATATGCTTATGACTTTATCTAGTTTCAATGTCAGACTATTGAGATTTGAAGAAGCTCCAAGGGCCAACCACTCGCCTGAGGCACAGACCTTGCCCACCTTTCTAGCAAACCCTGCTTAAATACATCCAGAGATAGGAAACTCCCTACCAGTCGCTCTGACAGTACCAAAATTCCTATGTGGGCTGAATGGACTCTGTCTCCTGACAGCTCCCTAGAGCCAAACATCATGTGGTGCCAAACAGCACATCAAGTTATGGCTTTAATGCTGTTATCTTGCTCGCAGCAAGGTTTCTTCCATAGGCTAGACCCCTCCCGGTGGAACACCGTGGTATAATGACAGAATTAAGTCGTGGGATGAACTAGACTGAATTCTTAGTTCTGGCACTTTCTGTATCGTATATTCTTGGACGTGTTCACCTCTCTGGTCTCAAGTTCCTCCTCTGCCCAATGGGATAATAATGCCTACCTCACAGAAAGTAAAATGCCTGGCATTGAACAGGCCTTCAATACATGGTGGCCTCCCTCCTTCTAGAGTCCCTTCAACTTTCCCCTACAGTTGGCGTGGTTTTATCCTCACCAACTTTACCGCTGTCTTCTGATTTCACCCTAGGTATTCCCTAACCACTTTCAACACTTTCCTCTCCTGGAAATGCCCCCCAAAGCACTAGGCCTCACTTAAACGGCCGGGCTGGAGCCTGCTCACGGACACCGGGCAGATTCATGAACTCACAACTGTGTTCTCCCAGCCGGGCAGCTGCACAACAGGCTTTCCTCCGGTGAGCATGCTCGCACGGTCTGCACTTCCCTCTGCATTCACACCCACCCAGGGGCTGGGCTTCGGAGGAGGCCATGAAGGAGAGCCGATGTCACTTAGAAGGGTCATGCAGGTAAGGAGGCCATGCTGAGGCTTGAGGAAATCACAGCCAAAGAGGCCTTAAGAAAGAGACGGAACGTATAAACGTTAGAAAGATGTCTGCCGAAGGGCACACGCTGGGCTGGTGGCTGTCAGCAGTCCCTCCAGAAACATCATGTGACTGGATCGGAACGACCAGCCAGCCTAGATTCTGTGCCTCCAACCAGCATGAAGTCCTGGGACAGATCCCTGATCCTGGGCTGGGAGCTGTGTCATCTGTGAAATGAGGGGGTTGAGCAAGACCTCTTAGGAGGGCGAACATCTTGTGAGTCCATATTCTCTAGAGAGAACACGCCTCGCACATTAAACAAACATTTCTGACTCAGAGTTAGACCTCTTCCCTTGTGTTTTTAAACTTCCTGTTTATCTGCATAAAAGGTCTTCTCCCCTCACCAGCTGATCTACTTTATCTGATTATTTCACCCCGAGACTCTCGTCCTCAAGACATAGACACTTAAATCCCTTTCACATAGTCTGGCGCTCAACCTTCTCCCCTGGCTAACGGAAAGGCCTCAGGCCCCCCGTAAAATACCAGGCATTAGAAAATCATCTCCCAGGCAAAAACGTTTTGTGTCCTACTAAAGTGGCCTATGATATTAAAGGATTGGGGAGGGGGGAGCTAATGTCCAGTTACAGGGCTATGGCTCAGAGTCCTGTGGGGCGGGTCGTACGAAGGCGATGGGACCGGACAGGACCCGAGCACGACCGGCGGGCAGTGGGCGACTCTGCAGTGGGCTTTCCTTGGAAAGGAAGGAGGGCTGAAGAAAACCAGGAGGGCCCAGCACAGCCTACGTATATCCCGACCTCGTTCCTCGGTGAGAATGAGTCACTGAGAAGGCAGCAGTGGTCCCTAGATACTCGCTAGTATAACAGTGAAAACAGCAGATAGCTTAGCTTCTATGTCCCACAGCCGGATACCACCTCAGGCACTGTCTCAAGTGTCATTGTGCTTTATAAGCGAGGAAAGGCCATGACCAATGGGGCCAGAGCCACCCCCTAGAAGCCAAATCTCAAGAAGCCCCTCTCTTCTGGACACCTACTTTGTTCTGAAGTGAGTGTGAGCATTGTCCATTGTGCACGCGTCTGAACACAGGGCACTCTCAGCGCTCCCTATCCACTAGTCTTTCCCCGTGGATGGGGGTGGAGAGGGTGTGGGATTCTCAACAGCACTGGACAGAACATCTGAAAGCAGAACTTGTTCATTTTTAAACAAGGACCAGCCAGTTGGACCACAGAGTGGGTGTTTCCATGCAAATTCCAGCACTTTCAAGTTGCTCCACGCCTGAGCCCAGCCAGGACAGAAAGCCTGGTTGTGTGTGTGTGTGGGGGTGTGTGTGTGGGGGGGGTGTGTGTGTGTGTGAGTGTGTGTGTTTTCTTCTTCCAGCCAGCTCTTTGATTAGGTCTGGAGAGGAACTCAATTAGCATCATGGAAACACAGAGCAGATTTCAGAAAGGAAAGGTCAGCTGCAAGCCCCAACATTTGCTATCAGCCATCTGCCAAGCAGGAAGTGCTACTCAGATCTATTTTTAATCATCTTCCCCAGGCGAGGGCTCCTGGGAGAATGAGGAGGCCAGCCTTATTCCAAGACAAACATTAATTGCTACCTTTCTGTACATATTTTTCAATAGTCTCTGGACATTCTGGGTGTCATTTTCAACATATTCTGGGTACCAACCTATATACACAGAGGCCTAGTTCTGGGGTTCTGTTACTTTGGCACCGCCTACAAGGTTACCTTTGGAGGCCACGGTTGGGGACCTATTCTTGAGGAAATTACGTGAGACTGTTTGGAATATCGACTAACTCTACGTAACATCATAATCCTTCTAACCAGGTTCCAGGTATTTGCTTTGCTTGTGAGTGACAAAGAGAAGAGGTGGAAGTTTAAGTCAGGATACAGGTTCATTCCGCAAAGCAGTAAGGCAAATGGAGCTGGAGCTAACTGTGCAAACTTCCTGGTCACTCCCGTTTTTATTTTAACCGCTGATAGCACTGCAGAAAGGTGAATTAGACCCAGCTCATCTGGCAGTGAATTTGTTTCTCAAGATACAGATTAGCTAGAGGAGAGAAGTTTCACCTCTACCTGCAGGGGCCCAGCCTGGGCTGTAGCTGGCCCATCCCGGCGCAAGAACACTGTGTCCGCTGGCCCCTTCTCCCTCCCGACTCTGAGCAGCACTGGTGTCTCAGTCCCACCCAGCCTACGGAACAAAACTTCTCCGCAAGGTCTGGACAGGGAGCCTGGCTCGGCCGTGGCAGATTAGGCAGGAACAAAGCCTGGCTCAGGAGCCCCTGCGTTCTCCCAACCCACACACTGAACACAGAGTAGTTTCTTTTTCTCTTGACACTTACAAACTTTCAGCCTCCAGTTCCTACCCTAAGGCAAAGCCTAAGCGCATGTCCAACTGTGGCTTTGCCAAGTCAAGTTCTGTCAGCCAATAATGGACTGGGGCCAGGCAGCTAGCCAGCATCCCATCCAACACAACCCTGGGGCACTGCAGGACCCACTGGCCCTGGGACAAAGGGACAAAGAGTTTGCTCCGGTTTTACCCACCTCTCCACCCTCCTTCTTCCCTCTTCTTAGGAGCTTATCTGTCAGAGAGCAGCGATGGGAAAGCTAAGCTGAAAGGGCACCTTGGCTGTGGGATCTGTGCCTGAGGACGTGAAATAAGAGACTGGGTATTTGGGGCAACTTAACACCAGCAG
Source organism: Micronycteris hirsuta (assembly GCA_004026765.1). Taxonomy (NCBI): domain Eukaryota; kingdom Metazoa; phylum Chordata; class Mammalia; order Chiroptera; family Phyllostomidae; genus Micronycteris; species Micronycteris hirsuta. The sequence continues at coordinate 5,064 of PVJI01005143.1, read as the reverse complement.
GAGCCCAGCCAGGGAGCCAGGGAGGAAGGGGCTGGCAGACATGTGCTTCACAGGAGACTGAACTCCCCCCGGGGCGGGGGCACCTGGAATCTCTCCCCTCAGAGCTGCTGAACTCTGCTCTAGTGAGCTGGGCATGTCCCTGAAAAAAAGGTGGGGGGGGGGGCACTGCACAGGGTCAGCCCCCCTGACCCAGTTGGACCACAGATTAATTAGGGCTGTGAGCTCTGCTGACTCGAGTTCCTCTACTTGCTGGTCTCAGGAGCAAAGGGAGGTAGTTAATCAGTAACCAGCTTAAGAAGAGTAACGTCTTCTGTCCCTGCTGAGGATCACCTGTGCTCTTCTCCTACTGCTTCCCGCTTGCTGCGGTTCTGTAAGTCAGAAACCCTATTTTAAAAAAACCATGCACACACAGAGGAAACCTGGGGTTCCGTGTTTGCTCAAGTGCAAAACCCCAGGAACAGGGAGCCTGGGAGAGACCAGGAGAGGGGCTTAAGCTGGGCCCCTCTGCTAATTCAGAGCAAGAAATAAACCAGGTGGTAGAGTACTCAGGGGCATGGACTGGGGGACCTGCCACAATTCCAGTTCTGGTTCTACCATTACCTGGATGGCTCCCCTCGGCCAACTCAATCTGTCTACGCTTCGCTTTCTCCATCTGAAGATGGGAACAGTAGTAGCACATCTCCTTCAGGGTTGGCACCAAAAGATGTGTCACATAAAAAGTACCCAGTACAGTGCGTGGCACTTGGTACACACTTAGTAAACTGATGACTACTGTCATCGTCATTAGAATTCCTCCAAAGAGTGACTTCCTTTTTCAAACAAATGTTAGTCAAAACCACCCGTTGGTTGGTTCAAGCAGTGGAAAACGCAAGAGGGTAGACGGTGAATGGCAGGGCAACATGGGTTGGTATTTTCCAAGTACTGAGAACATCTGTCCCAGAACTGTGGCTCCCAATATTAGAACTAGTTGCATCAGAATCTCAGGCGAGCCCTGGCTGCTGTGGCTCAGTGGATTGAGTACCAGCCTGAGAACTGAAGGGTCGCTGGTTCGATTCCCAGTCAGGGCACATGCCTGGGTTGCGGTCAGGTCCCCAGTTGGGGGTGTGCAAGAGGCAACTGATAGATGTTTCTCTCCCTCTCTTTCTCCCTCCTTTCCCCTCGCTCTAAAAATAAATAAATAAAATCTTTAAAAAAAAATCATCTCAGGGGAGGAGGGGAGGTGCTTATTAAAAATACAGCTCCCTCCCAGGGCTGGGATCAGGGTGAGGCCAGTCAGAAAGCTAGAACACAGCATTTCAAGAGGCACTCCCTCTGAAGTGCTGCCTTCGTATCTGTGCAACCCTAAGAGTGCATGCCTCCTTAAGTTTTGGGTCCTAGGTAACTTGTTTGTTGTCCTAGTCAGGACCCTAATTCCTGGTCCCATTCAGCCCTACAGAGAATAGGGATGTCTGCAGGTGGGCCCTGGAGGGCAGCCTTTCACCCCGGTTCCACTGATGTGCTGCCAGATTCGGGAACCACTGTCCAGGAATCCCCACTTTCTAATGCCGGTTTTGATTATGCCCAGGCAGCCCTAAGACACGTGAAGATGCAGAAGCCACGTGCTGCCCCACCCCACCACCCTTCCCTTTGCCCTGTCCTAAACCTCAAAGCTACACCCAAAGCCATCTGAATTCCGATGCCATCTCAATCCTCCCTTCAAAGTAATGAAAAACACTTGGATGTGGAGATGCGATTGCCAGCCTTGATGAGTCCATGAGCCTGCGGAAGCCAGAAGGGTCGCACAAGAGGAGTGCTGGCCCAGCAAACCAGGGCACCCGGGCACTCTGGAAGGCTCTCTTCTCAGGGTTATGGGTGCTTGGTGTTGGCCAGTGATTTATCTGATTGATGTTTAGCTAAAGGCACCACCAGGGAAGGACTGAGCCTGGTTATTAATTACAGCCACTGGCTTAATGATCCTGCTTGCTAACTTTATACAATACCAACATTCCCGTTCATACAAAGCTCATAAATATATGGTTTACAGAAGCTGGAGAAGCTGAGTCCAATCTGAATCAAATGATACGGCCCCCCTGCTGAGGACCTTCCAGTGGTCCCCACGGCACACAGAATTATGCCCAGCCCCCCGGCCGGGCTTCTGGGTCCCCGATCCACCCCTGCCGACCTCCTGAATCCCTCGCACATGCCTTCTCCATCTCTTACCTGGGGTTCCCTAGGCTTGAGCTCCTCTAGAATGTTCCTCTGCCTCTATTTAGAACGGACTTCCCTTTCTTGCTCACTTAGTAAACCCTCCTCCTGCCCTTTGCCCCCAGCACCCTGAACGATCACCTACTCACAGCCTGGGTCTCACTGCATCTTTGTCTTCCTTCCTAGACCATAAGCTACCGAAGGGCAAGAACTTCACTGCATCTGTTCCTGTGTCCCCAGCGCCTCATACACTGCTCCGTATTTGCTGAGCGGTCAGAGAGGTGAAGCGACTGCAAAGCCACTGTGAACAGTGAGTGGCAGAGCCAGCCCTGGCACAGAGGTGGCTTGACCATTCAGGGCTTTTCAAATGGTCTCCCCATCAGCAGGGCCCCACATTGTTGTCCCATTGGAATGCTGAGGTTGTATGAAACCTTGTGTGCTTTCTGGCTTGGGTCACCTTGTAAACTTTGGTGGGAACCCGTGGGTGCTAGGTGGCTAAGACTGACGTCTGGCCTGTGCAGTGGAATTCTCTGTGCAGCTAAATGGACACTGGAGTGTCAATCAACCTAGTTAATGAGCACAGGGCATATCGACTCCTACACTCTCCCTACCCAGTGTAGCCGCACGTGGACTGGGAATTCCTCCTGCAATCACATAAACCCATTTCTCCAACGCTCGCTCCAGCTTCTAGCCCAGGTGTCAGCAACGAACACACAAGGGCCAAAGGGCCTCTCACCTGTGCTGCAAATCAAGTTTCACTGGAACACAGCCAAGCTTGTTGACGCATTCTATCGCTGCAGAACTGAGTGCCTGAGACCACACGGCCAGCAAAGCCAATGGGATTTACCACCTGGCCTTCACAGAAAAGTTTTGCCAACCCCTGCTCTAGCTGAAGGAACAGGAAACTAGACTTCAAACAGCTCCTTCGTCTACCAAGAGACTGGCCACCCCCACTCTGGAAGTCAGTGGACTGGCTTTTGCATGATGTCATTTCTTTTTTTTAGCACTCGTTATGGGCCTGGGATCCAGGAGAAAATTTTGCCTAACAGAGGGCCCGAGACACCTAACACGTGGCCTGGAATATAATGGTGTTCAAGAAATGCTTACTGATTAAACACACAAAGGCACAGGAAGCTGGCTGGTCTGTGCCCTGAACAAAAGTCCATGCTCCTCCCTTCTGTCCATTTCAAGGTGACCGGTCATCCAGGTGCCTGCAGCAGCCTGGTGACCTAGATTTGTCAGCCCATATCTTATCGGCTTTCCTTCCTTGTGTATTTACCCGACACCTGCCCCTCAGGGCCCAGGGCAGATTGGCCTGTTGCTTTACCAAGGAGACAGACTGGGAGGAGCTCTCCTCCCCCACAGATATACTCTGCTCTTTTCTTTCTCCTGCTGCTGGGAGGATCGAGAAATATGGGGAATTAGAGCTTAAGGAGCTGCAGGAAGTCTGGTTTCTCTGGCTTCCTCTCTCCTTAGGTCTTTCGAATGAATTTGTCTGGGATGAACCTTAAGGGACTCTTCAGAGCCCTTCCTGTCCTTCTGGACACTTGGCATCAAAAGGGAAGGCGCCAGCTGAGGATAAAGTCAACCTGCTTTCAGAAGTAAACAATGATAAAATTAAAACAACAACAAGTAAACAATGCAGCCACCATGCAAGGGTGAGAGACCTGGTCCTAGAAACAGACATTCCTCCAAAGGCACATCCGAGAACAGTGGGTCTCGTTCACCAGCCACCTCAAGCGGCAAGAGCCCAGCTGGCAGTTTTAGGAGGCTGGACCAGCCTGGGTTGACATGACAAGGGAGGACAGGGATAGTTTAGGGAAAAGCTGTACACATTCGGGCATGAAAATCAGGCAAATGAAATAGAAAGCAACATGGAAATGCTGGCTCCTCAGCTGCCCCAGATGACTCGGTCCCAGGCTCAGGATGGAGACTGCCACCTCTGCTGCCACCAGCTGCTCCTTTCAACAAAGGGCACTGGGTACGCGCTGGGTGAGGGCAGGGCATGCACCTGTTGCCACTGTGTCCCCACGACATGAGAGGAGTTGCTAAGTGGGGAACAGGTGACAGGGTGCCGTGCGGGAAGCTGCACTCTGGGACCTTTTGCTTGGGTGAGGAAAGGCTTTTCTGTCCCCTCATATATCTGTCAGCCCAAGTTCTTGGTGGAGCCAGCCTAACAGGGAGGAAGAGGAGAGATCCTGGCCCCCAAAGATAACTTATTCAACTTTCAACAATCATTAGTTGCCCCTTTAAAGGCCCAAAGGCGTTGGGGATGAGGAGGAGGGGTGAGCCAGCGGCACCTGCTCTGCCTCCTGACATCACTGTGGTCTGGAGGGAGGGGGTTTGTGGACTGATGAGGTGTTGTTTTTAGCAGCAGCAGGCAGAGCCGGTCTTCTCCCCGGCTCCCCCTCCTTCCTCGAGTCGCGGTCCAGCCACCAGCAGCAGGCAAAGGAGGGTGCGGAAGCCAAGAGCTAAAGCTCTGCTCCGCTTAGCAGTCCTGACCCGAGACAGTGTTCTGGGTCAACAGGTCAAACCCTCCCCTCAGGAACAGACTAAGTGCTTTGGAAACAAAGGTATCAGAGATTCATTTTTTTTGGTTTTGGTTTTTTTTTAAAGATAAGCAAAATGACTTCTCTCAAAGGAAGCTCACACCACCACCAACACCACCCGGCCACAGTGAACCATCACAAAGTGAACTGAGCTGACAAGCAATTCTTAGCTCCTGCTTCAACGCCCAGGCCCTGGGTTCTCTTCTAGCACCGGGGCTGCTGCTACCACAGCAGTCACAGGTCTCTGTCAGCTGTTGGTGGGTGGTCAGAGGCAAGATACCCACCTGACAGACAGAAAAGGGGATGGGACAGATTTTTCCATTTAAGTTCT
>PVJI01005142.1:23603-99958 GCA_004026765.1 Micronycteris hirsuta | reverse complement strand
TAGAGCTCAATGTTCTTTCAATTCTCTATGAAATTTTTATTCTTTGCTAAGATGCAATATAAGCCCAAGTTCTAACCTCCCTTTGAGTCACTGAATGTGCCTGTGTGTGTGAGCAATGCATGTGCTAATACACCTCTGTTTGTTTTTCTTTTGTTAATCTTTTATTAATCTAATTTACAAGGCCCCAGTCAATAAAAATGGGTAGAAGAAAAATATTTTCTCCCCTACATACTTTTGCCTTTAATCTTGCTCCTCTAGAATTTGTCTTTGTTGCTGGTGTGATCTATCCAAAATGAATACCTATTTATACAAGGATTTCCCTTAATTTGCAAATTAAGGTTCACATTCCTCTGCATTATGTCCTTGGCTTTTTACTAGCAGGTCTTGCTCATGTCTTCAGTTTCATTGTCTGTCTGAAAGTTATATTCCTCAACTCTAAATCCCAGAAACGCTGACCAAGTTTTCTGTAAATATTATGCTGTTTCGAAACTTTGTGTTTTGTGCCAGCTATTGTTTCTCTGGAATTCTCCTTCCTCATTTACTTTATCTTGATTAAATCTGTTAATTCTTTAGTACTCAGTTGAGGAGTTGTTTCAGAAGATAGTTCCCTGATCTGTGTTGCTACCACTCATATTCCAAATTCTATTAAATCCTATTCTGTGCTTCCATAGCACTTAGTGGAAACTGCTATTAGAATAAACTGTTGTCTACTGATTTTTCACAAGAATATTGAGAATGGGAACTGACTTTTTTCTATGTGCATTCCTATTGATTAGTTCCAAGATACATAACTTGAAGTTATGTGAATTCTAGCCAGCTAAAGCACGTTTGACTTTTGTTAAGGCAGTTATCCCAAAATAAAAATTGTGCAAGTGTCTTAAAAATATGACATACATAAATCACTGTAGATATTTTTTCTCAAGTTGTATTTTTTTGTTACTCTTGGTTCTCCCCACTATTTTTTTCCCTGTTGAGCAAGAACAAAGAACTAATTGGGCAATTCTTAGGTTGTTTATGACACTTTAGGATATATGGAAGAAATTAGCCCATTTTTGAAGATGATGACACTTTCTCTAATAAAAAGTATTTCGATGACTAAAAAAGTCCTAATTCCCCAGCTGCGCTCCTTTGGCCGGAATGAACTGTTGGTGGCTGAATGAAGTGGCTGTCCGAGTGGCCAGTCTGGAATGCCACTGTAGAACTGAAAAGAGGGGTTTGTTACATAAGAAAGGTTTCTGTTCTATAAATGCAGTGCGGTACAAATACAAGGGTTAAAAATAAACTTCTAAAAATTTATAGCTAACAGAGATGTCCTGATATAAAAATGCTATGGGAAAACAAGTTGAGAGAAAGAAAAAAAGAAAGAGAGAAACCATAAGTATGTGGTGTGGAGAGCAGAGATCTCCAAACAGGAATACTTTAGAATCCCTGGAGCATATTAAGTTTGTTTAAATATCTAGTAATCCTGTCTGTCCTGAAAAGTTTGGTAGTTGCCATTAGAAACAGTATACATGGATGCTGTTAGAAAATTATTTCCCTGGTTGAAATGAGTAAAGGGAATTTTTTTTTTTAACAAATCAAATTAGAAAGATACCATGATTTATTTCTTTAATATGTTGTTTGTTACAGTGGACTGGGAAGAAGACTAGGAACACAAAATGCCAAAGAACATGTGTGCATAACCCATAGACAGAGACAGCAGCGTGGCAGCGGCCAGAGGGAAGGGGGTGAGGAGGTTGGGTGGAGGCAGGCAAAGGAGGGGATTGGGACTTCTGTAATAGTGTCAACAATAAGAACTAAAGAAAAAACTCACTACTTTCAGTGTTTATAATACAGCAATGTGATAGGATTATGCAAAAAAAAAAAATCAGCAACTTGTTTCCCAATGCTTTTGATAAAAATAATGATGAAGAAGACCATTTTAGAATGGGATGATACAAACAAACTTAACACTTCAAATGGTCTCCTTTCAGAGAACTGCAAAATGGTGCAAGAGGCAGGATGCTTTTATAAGATAAAGAATAAAGACCAGGAAGAGATAAAGGGAAATACCTGATTGGCTGGGGCCCATAGTCAACCTTGTTTGGGGTGAGGAGACCCTGAGTTGGTGTGGCGTTTGGGGGATGGCTGATTGATACACTGCGTTTCTGGTTATGCAGGGTGTTTACAGAGATAAGAAAGTTATGTAAGTTTCAGCTTGCTGATGTGAAACCCTGGCAGGAGCACTTTAATACCTGGGGTGCAAAGACAGTTTTATACACACATATTCCTTTCTAAGGTTTGAGGAAAATGAACTTGCATATTTAAATTAAGAATGCGGTCATTAGTTTTAAGAAATCAGTCTGAGAAAGGTGGAAAATCACTTAAAATATTCTTATTGAACTTTTAATAGAATTGTAGAGTTGGGAATTAAATCTCCGCACTCATTTCTGAATCATCTTTACAAAGGTAATAATGCTTACAGGCTTTCTGCATTATGAATGTCAACAGCCCTACTGGGAATCCCAGGCTCCATGCCCAAAACTCACCCTCGCCCCACGCAGATTTTCAAGGTTCATTATTTTGCAATCTAAATTTTAAAAGTTTGGTTTGTGGTTATTCTTTCTTATTCCTTCCTTAATGTGAAACCATATCTGTTGCTTAGGGGAAAAGGCCTGAAAGCAGGTTAACAAAGCCGGGGTAGAGGAAAAGCACAGATATTCAGAGAGAAGTTGGGAATGCTGCAGTGGAACTTGCCACCGTCACTCTCCCACCTCAGCTCCGACATTGCATCTATTAAACTGCCCTGGACTGCTTACTGGGCACATGGACCCCCTTCCCCCACTGAGGCTCTTGTGCTTCTTACCTTACACTTAGCCTCCCCCTTTCCTGAGGCCTCCCCCACCACTTGACATTATGTATATACTTTCTTTTCCCCCTCTTTTATCTTAAAAGTGATATCTTTTAAAAATTGACTCAAGACCGAAGAAAGAAGTAACTGTCCTAATATTCTCTCCCCTCCTCTCCCCAAGCATGACTTATAAGTTAATAAAGTAGCATAGAGGATAATTATTTCTGACCTTTAAAGACACATGATTTGTCATACATTTTTCTTAATTCTGATTCTCTTTGTTTAAATTAAAATATTTTATATTTACTGTAAATACTGTCTGGTGAGACTTTTAAATTGTTCTTTCTTTATGTATGAGACATGGTAACCTTGCCGGATGACTTCATGACATTGAACAAGTTACGCTTTGACATACCTATATGTCCCCTCAGTGTCCTCTGTTTTGTTGGCTCACTGTCACCCAGGACCCTCCCCTCGTAAAGATCAGGAAGCCCAAATGCAGCTCTGCTCAGACTCACTTTTCTTGGAGACTTGACTCTGCCAAGAAGATAGTTCTCTTCTGTGACCCTCCTCCCTGCCCCCCCCCCCCAAAAACCCAACCTGCCCTGAATCTCATTTTCATTCATTTTACAAGAAACCGCGGTGATGAAAAATTTAATGTTAGACTTTTAAAAACATGCTATTTAGCCTGTGAGAGAATATTCCTTTTTTTTTTTTTTTTTCAGTTCCTTCCCCATGACTGTGCTTTAACCACAACAAATTGGCAGTCCTCAGTCCTTGATGATGTCAGCAGTTAGCTTTCTTCATTCATTCTCTTGACTTGTTAGCCTTGCTGGAAAAAAATGTCAGGCTTTTTAAGTTTGTATTTCTGTAAATCATAGACGTTAAACTGAACATGGCCCTTCCTGTCACACTTCAGTACTTCGCTCTTTCTAGTCAATTCCATTACAGATAATGGGTCATATCCTGATTGCACAGTTCACTGAGCTGTGTGACCCCAGCAAGTCTTTTAACCTCTCTCAGTCTGAGGTTCTTTAATCTCCAAAATGAAAATAGTACCTATATCAAAAGATTGCTTGAAGAGTTACAAAGACATATGTGTAAAACAATTTGTCCTCTACCTGGCATATGATAATTAATGCAATCCCTTGTTTTAATGATAGACCTAAATTCTGCTCCTCCCATTATGTTCCCTGACGTCATAGTATGTTCTTAAAAGCCTACAAAATTTGAGCCAAAAGACTCTTAATAGAATTTCAGGCGGTTTCAGGGGGTGGGGGTGAAGAGGGTGAGGAAAGCATAAAAACTTTGGTGTAAAGAAATCTTGTCTGATCTAATTTTCCACATAGACTTTGGGATAGATGTTTGACGTGATTGTGTGTGGAAACTTTAGTAATATCGGATAAACATGATATACAAAGTAGATCATAAATCTTCACTGGCCACCCTCTGGAAACTTGTTGCATTTCAATGTCTTATTTGCATTCAACCTTCTTAAATCTCTGTTACCCTCTAAAGTATTGATCTTTCATTGGTTTATGTGTTTGTCTGTCTCTTGGCACTCTTCAATTTATCATTTTCACTTATCTGTACATAGAACCGGGGAAATGACAAAATACCTTCCTAAACTACATAGACGTCCTGTTCTCTATAAAATAAAGCTATGTTTTTTTTATTTTTTCAGTGAGACAATGAGGTTCCCAGTCTACTTCTGCAGCATTGCAATACTAAATTCTTTTGGGAAATGAAGTTTAATAGCAATACTCTAGCAAGGAATAAATATGAGGAAGGCTATAAGAATTCATAAATTTTCTGTTTCTACAGATACAAAGTAAACTGTGGCAGATTTGTACCCAAAGTATTGTATACGTGTCAAGATAGTTTTGGTCGTTTAATAAAAATAGGAAAAGTGCTAAGGGACCCAGTGCTGTAGTATATTTCTTTCACGTTTGACTGCAATTTTGTCTGAATTGTCCTCTTCTTTATTTTATGAAGTTTTATATCACATGTTCTTTGCACCCACATTGTCTCTAAGCTAACTATTTCCCAGTTCCTTACTCCTCCATATAAATGTTAATTACTACCCTTTTTTCTTTCAGTATTGCCCTCATATTTCAATTTGCTTTGGTTCTTATTTTCTTTGTCGGAAGCACATGCTGGACTTTAAATCCTCTGCAAATTAGAGAAAAATTACAAAGATTTCTTTCTCTTCTAGTGAAGAATAATACTCAGGTTTTTATGAAGATCTTTATCCTATCTATTAATTTAAAATTTTCAGATCATCTTTACATCATTGTTTAAATTATCCAGCTCAGTTGCATCAAGATGGGTAGGCGGATGTTGTAATTCTCTCTTTCCAAGTGGAGGAACTTGACGCTCTGAGATGCTATGACCTGGGTAGAATCACACACTTTGTCAGTGACGTAAAGATGAGAGCTGACCGCTTCAACACCTGTGCTGTGCTCAGCCCATGGTCCTGGGCTGGGAGTGGTGACAGAAATACTGCCCTCATCTGTTTTGAAAGTACAATTTGGGCAAACTGCTCATCATTATAATGAATAAATCTGTTACTTAGAAAAAATGAGAGGAAAAATGAAGTTAATACCTTCTACAGGTTTACAAGTAATGAAGTTTATCAGTGTAGCTTAAAAACATGCCACAAAATACACTGCTCTCTCATTGAGAGCTAATGCCATGAATTTTTCACATCTATTCCAGTGAATTCTGCCTCGTCTATTTTTAAAAGATTTAGACTCGAAAATGACATTCTCAAGTTGAGAATATTAGTGTAAGACATGAGCTTACCCTGTCAGGTAAGCTTGTGATTCCTTATTCATAGCTAATTTCCATTTAAACAACAAGCCCACTCAAACTAAGGACCTTTGTCCTCGCTATTACCCTACTGACGTTCTTTTCCTCTAGGTTTCCTGAGCTTGTTTTGTCATTAAGTACTCAACACGCCTGTCGAGTGTCGTTTTCTCAGAGAAGACTTTCTTGAGCGGCCATCTAAAGTATACCTTCACCCTAAGTCAGACCCTGTCACTCATTGCTGGTTTGTTTACAACATTTATCAATATCACAAACTAAGTTATTCATGATCTGCTTTCTTATTTTTTCACCGTCTCTCCAAAGTGGAGCTGTATAAGAGAAGAGTCCTTCTCTCATGTTAAGCACTGTGGTTTCATTTTATTGTTATTGTATAATTATAAATTATTTTCTAAATATGATCCTTCTCTTTTGTTCAACACTGTATTCTCAGCATTTCGCAAAGTGCCTGGCTTATAGTAGGTGCTCAATTCATCTATATTAAATAAATGAAAACAAATCCAGAACAGATGTTACTTCGGCAGATTCCTAAAATCCAGTCACTGTTTGAGATGGAATTCAAACAAGTCAGGAACATTTTGAATAGTTTAATTGTAAGATTTGTTTAAATATTAATGAAAATTAGCCTCTCACAGCTGTCACTCATTCACCCAGCAGAAGCCAGCTTTCTGTTTATACATTGAGTACATCTAAGCTCTCTTCCACTTTCTGTCCCTTGAAATGATGGATGACAGTGTCCTTGCCCTTTCTCTGTCTCCTTTCAGAATAAACCTTTTCCAGGTCCTTTTGCCATAGCTCACACTCTGCAGTTTTAAAACCCCATCGCCCTTGCCCTACTTCTCCCCACTTCCTTCTTTGGCCAGATTTCAGGTAATGAATATTCCCCTTAGAAAGAGGTCTACCAAGTGTGGGAAGGATCTTAACCTCTCTCCTCCAGGAGGTCTGGAGAAGTGTGGTTAATGGTGAAGACTCGAGAGTCAACCAGATCGTAGCTCAAATTCTATTTTTACTTGTGGGTTGACTTGGGTAAGTAGGTACATTCTCTAAGCCTCAGTTTTCTCATCTGTAAAATGAAAACCAGAGGGACAAAGGTAATTAGATATGTAAACCTTGATCATACCTCTCTTTCTCATGATTTTTGATCCAATTGAGAAGTTGATAAGGTATAAACATGTTAACTTTATTGCTGGCAAAACTGAACTAAGGAGCACAGATGATGCCGGCCCTAAAATGGGCTTCCCATTTTACTTCTGTCATTTGTCTGGATGGTGAACTAATATCAACCAAATTCCCCTAGCGACTTTTTACTCTAATTGCTCTTACACAGTTTTCCCAACTTTTCTCCCCCTCTGTTAATTAAGAAAATAATTTTGTAAATCTAGTACAATATTTCCTATATATCCAGGTTTTCTTTTAAAAATATAGTTTCATTATTCAAATCTGATTATCACTTTGAATTCGTCTTCTATAATTGGATCAGTTAGGTATCACATGTAGAGTTTTGTTTTCTATTAATTCAATGACCTCACGTTCCTTTTATGCCATTTAATATAAATGTGGGTCAAGGTATGGGCAATAGCAGAATCACATGGCATATCACTAGAGTTTCTGCTTTACATTGACTTCTTGAGTAAGATTGAAGCTACAGCTAACCCTATTTTTATCTTAGCAATATTTCCTCACCCCATAGATGAGAATATTGTTAATTATATTACCACTGTTTTTGAAATATACTGCACTGTTTATAGGAATCTTATTTTAAAAATCTCTTTCCTTATTCATAGTACATTTATGCAATCCTCCAGTGCTTACTATGTACTTTTCTAAATTCTCAAGAATAATTCTAAAACTTTGTAAGAATTTCATATTAAGCCAACTTGTAGGTCTAAAAGCAACCCTTCGAAGTATGGAATAATTGCCCATGGAAACTCTGACTTGATTCCTCACAGATAATGCTGAGTAGAACAGCCAATCACATTTTCCAAGTTTTCTCCATATGCTAAGAAGTAATTTGTCTGGGCCTGGAGACTCAGCTTCTTTAAAAGGGGGCGGGGGAGAGTTTACCTATTACCGTTTTCCTTATCTTGGTCTTCATTTTCCTTTAAAAATGTCTGTTCCATACTCCAGTGCAAAGGTTATTCCCTTTGATAGTCCACCCGGAAAAAAATGATAGTGCTTCCCGTTAGCAGTTAATCATTTACCCCAAGCAATGGGCTAGCCCTTCCTTTCTAGTTATGTTCAGCCTCTTAACACATAGATGGAAAATATCTCTAGTTGTTATCCCTAATTTCAGCTTAAGAAAAAAGTAATTTTTTCTTTTTATTTTGTTTCTATTTTGCATTCATGACAACATCTATGTTGCTCTTGTATGTATTTGCACTAGGTGTCCATCCTCATCACCATCCACCACACCAAATGAAACCAAACCAGGGCAAACCAAATGAACACACACAGGTTTTTAGAGCATTTGCTGTTTTGCCAAATTCTCTTTTGATAGATAATTGTAATTATATTAACATTATTTTATTTTTTTATTCACCTTTCTGTCTTTACTAAGTCATACTGCCTTTCAGAATCTCCAGAAATGGCATTATATTAATCATGTATTTATTTTAACATTAACACTTATAAATTTTAATAAAATTCAGATTACACTTAGAATTATCACAGTACTCTTTTAATTTCTAAGATATTATAGTATTTTTTCATTTCTTTGCATTATCTTTTTTCCTTTTATTTAGTACCATTGTACAATTTGCCCTAGTGCTTTCCCCTACCTTGTAAAAACTTTTTAGAAAAGAAATTTAATAATTTACAAAATCTCAAAATGAAGAAATGTTAAATATTGAGCATATGTACATAATATGTTTGCAAACATTAAAATATTTATGAAAATGTTAAATAATGTAATAAAATATTACAAGAATGAATGTAATTGAAAGAAACAAAAAGAAATGATGTTATTGACAGAGAGGAAGGCACCGAACATTACTATGTAAACCAAAATGTGATCACATGGGGATTAGGGATTAGGAGTGATTTATATGCTCTTATCTGTATTGCAGTAAGATGGTATTATTTATTTTTTAAAATAATTACAGAAGTAATGAAGTAAATACATTTTCAGTATAAATCACATAATAAAAATTATGCATATTAAATTATGACAATGTCTTCAATTATAATTATCCCTTACTCTTAGTCTAATCAATACCAACATATTAAGAGGTAGAATTTTAAATGAAATTTCTACTTCTGCCTATGTTTCTTGCTATATATAAGTTTTCTACTATCTCTCATGTCAAATTTGGTCATTATATTTTTCTGAGCCACTTCACTTTTGGTAACTTTTGATATGGTTTATTTCTGTGTACGTGCTTTCTCTCTTTCTGAATGTCTTTCTGTCTCTCTCTGCTTCCCTCTTTCTCTTTCTCCCTCTGCCTCTCTCTCCTTCTTTGTCTCTTTTTCCCTTCATCCATTTCTCTCTTTCTCAGTGACAGAGACAGTGAGACAGACAGATAGATATATAGACACAAGATACGCAGTACTAATGATCCACTTTTTTCTATCAGGTATTCGTTATTTGTACACAGTGCAAAGTACTAGAGCCATATTTAATAATGTGCCCAGTGCCACTTAAAACTGATCTGAGTGATATGTGTGAGATAGGATTTTTTGATATGTGAAATTTAACTTTTCCTGAGTTTTACCTGCAATTTCTAATAATTGTGAATGCAAGTCTGTGATGCTTTCACAGTTATTTCTGTCATGCATTCTCCTCCTCCTCCTTCTTTCTATCCCTCTTCTCTGTTTAATTTTATAATTTTTTTTAAAGATTGTATTTATTTTATTTTTAGAGAGAGGGGAAGGAGAAAGGGAGAGAAACAGCAATGTGTGGTTGCCTCTCACATGGCCCTCATGGGGACCTGGCCTGCAACCCAGGCATGTGCCCTGACTGGGAATCGAACCGGGACCCTCTGGTTCCCAGCCCGAGCTCAATCCACTGAGCTACACCAGCCAGGCTAATTTTATAATGTGTTTTTATGTTCACATTCACAAATTTGAGCCAAAATGAAGATAAGAAAAATGCCAGCCCTAGCTCTTTCCAACCAGGATTCCACAGAGAGTAAAAATATTTTCCAGCTTTTTTTTTTTTTTTGCTGTAGTTGTTTGTTTCTTATAAATTAACTAATACTTTATGATATAAAATAATCCATTATGTGTCAAAACATATTCTATAAAGATTAATTCTTTCTAATTAGTTGAATGTCATGTTTCCAGAGAGCAACTTAAAGAAACAGAAAATAATTTATTCCAGCTATCTACAAGGATAATAAATGCTAACATATAGTTTTCCAATCCATTTTCATACTTGTATTTTTTATATTTCATTTGATTTGACATCTGGTTTTCAAATTTTAACATCGTAGCAAATATTTTTCATGTTATAAACTTTTTATAGACACTTGTACTGATTGCTTAGTAAATCTTTTGTGTGTGTATATATATATATGCCATAGGTTATATAACTATTGTCTTTCTATGAATATTTAGGTTCTTTTTATATTGCAAATAATACAAAACAATCATTTTTCGTATCTTACACTTTTTCTTTGCCTTCTCTCCTCTCCCTCCATTCCTCCTTCCCCTCTCTCCCCATCTTTATTTCTTTCTCTTTCTCTTTTTTCTTTCTCTATTCATTTTTTTCCTTCTTACTTCCCTCCCTCCCTTCCTCTCTCCCTCCCTCCCTCTGTCCCACTCTCCTTCCTTCCCTCCCTCCCTTTCTTTCTTATACTATTTTCATAGGCAACTTTCTGAGAAGTGGAATTATTGGGTCAAAGGGAATTAATATGTTTTAAATACTCTGAACACACTCTGTAATTGTTTTTCCTAAAAAGAGTTTAAAAATCTACACTCTTACCAACAGCATATACATGTGATCTGGAAACTTTAAAAGTTTTGATGTTAGAGATTTTTTTTTTATGTTCTGAGCTTGCAATCATATTGACTTGTACTTTTTCACAGACAAACTGTAGCGGATATTTTCCTTTATATAACATCTGAAAGTTGGTCTTCTGGGGCTCATTTACTGGTAGAGGGCTGAATCCAACGGTTCTGATGAGTGATGACAGCCTCTCCTTTTGGAGACACCTTTCATAGAAAGTTTAACCAGCCATATTTTTTAATTGTTTTCTTCTTCTTTTTTTTTAAGTATATTTTATTGATTATGCTATTACAGTTGTCTCAGTTATTTTCCCCTTTGCCCCTCTCTGCTCAGTCTCTGCCTTCCCTCCAGCAGTTCCTGCCTTAGTTCATGTCCATGGGTTGTGCATGTAGGTTCTTTGGCTTCTCCATCTCCTATACTATTCTTAACATCTGCCTGCCTATTTTGTACCTACCAATTATGCTTCTTATTTCCTGTTCCTTTTCTCTCATTCTCCTCCTTCCCTCTCCAAGCTAATAAGCCTCCAAATGATCTCCATATCTCCTATGATTCTGGTCCTGTTCTGCTTGTTTACTTAGTTTGTTATTTTAGATTCAGTTGTTGATAGTTGTGAATTTGTTGCCCTTTTAATATTCATAGTTTTGATCTTCTTTTTCTTAGGTAAGTTCTTTTAACATTTCATGTAATAATGGCTTGGTGATGATGAACTCCTTTAGCTTTACCTTTATCTGGGAAGCACTTCATCTTCCCTTCAATTCTAAATGATAGCTTTGCTGAATAGAGTAACCTAAGTTGTAGATGCTCGCTTTTCATCACTTTGAATACTTCTTGCCAGTCCTTCTTGCCTGCAAAGTTTCTTTTGAGAAATCAGCTGATAGTCTTATGGGAACTCCTTTGTAGGTAACTCTCTGCTTTTCTCTTGCTGCTTTTAAGATTCTCCCTTTATCTTTAACCTTTGGCATTTTAATTATGATGTGTCTTGGTATGGCCCTTTTTGGGTCATCTTGTTTGGGACTCTCTGTGCTTCCTGGACTTGTTTGTCTATTTCTTTCACCAAATTAGAGAAGTTTCGTTATTTTTTCACAAGAGTTTTCAATTTCTTGCTCTTCCTCTTCTCCTTTTGGTACCCCTATGATTCAGATGTTGGCACATTTGGATATGTCCCAGTGTCTTCTTATCTTCTCCACATTTTTAAAAATTCTTATTTCTTCATTCTGTACTGGTTGACTATTTATTTCTTCCTTATGTTCCAAATTGTTGATTTGAACCCCAGCTTTCTTCTCTTCACTGTTGTTTCCCTGTGGATTTTTCTTTTTTTCACTTTGTATAGACTTCACTTCTTCCCTTATATGTTTGCTATTCTCAGTGAGTTCTCTGAGCATCCTGATACCAGTGTTTTGAACTCTGCATCTGATAGGTTGGCTATCTCCATTTTGTTTAGTTCTTTTTCTGTAGTTTTGATCTATTTTTCCATCTGGGCTATAGTTCTTTGTCTCCTCAATTTAGCGGACTGCCTGTGTTTGTTTCTATGTATTAGGTAGAACTGCTTTGACTCCCTCTCTGCGTGTACCTGTTATGTTTTATGGGGTGGAGCCTTAGGTATTTACCAGGGTAAAGCAACCCACTTCCCCACTTTATAGTGCTGTATGTAGAGGGGAGGGGTCAGAGAGGGAGCAATGTCACTTGCTCGGCTCTCACTGTGTTTCTAGTCACTTCCCATATGTGACTGGCACCTTCTAGCTGCTGCCCTGTTGCTGAATCCCAGAGTGGGTAGGTACATATGTTCTAGGACCACGTGGGTCCTTTAAACAGACTCTCCTGAGAGACCGGCAGTTTCTTCCATCACTCCAAACCCCACTACTTTTTACAACCAGAAGTTATGAGGCTTTATTTCTAGGCACTGGAATCCTGGACTGCACAGTCTGGCCTGGGGTGGGATCACTTGCTCCCAAGGTATCGCCCTCAGTTTTTATCTGTGAATGCGGGGCCTCCCATTCTGCTGGCCACCACTACCACTGCCTCGCTGCCCTGCCCCGCCCTGCCCCCGCCACAGAGTTTCCCTTCCTCCATGGCTCCCTGTCTCTATCCATCTGCATTAATATTTCTTCATAAATCCTTGGTTGTCAGACTTCCGTGCAGTTCAATTTTCTGGCAGTTCTGGCTGCTTTTGTTTTGAGGTTAG
Organism: Micronycteris hirsuta; assembly: GCA_004026765.1. Taxonomy (NCBI): domain Eukaryota; kingdom Metazoa; phylum Chordata; class Mammalia; order Chiroptera; family Phyllostomidae; genus Micronycteris; species Micronycteris hirsuta. The sequence goes on along the minus strand of PVJI01005142.1, from coordinate 87,175 downwards.
TTGTGATCATTCTTATGGTTGTGTGAGGAAGCAAAGCATGTCTATCTACACTTCTGTCTTGGCTGGAAGTCTAGTCAGGCAGATTTTAAAGTTTATTTAATGTTATATTAGGGTATGTATGTAGGTTGCATCCTGAGGAAATTTTTAAGGTCAAAGTGGTAGACTGAGCTAAATTTTATATAGTTATAATCATACTGCAATTTCAAAATAGACATATCCTACCTCAATTGCATGGTACCTCCAGACAAATTTGACTGAGTAGATCTGAGGATACAGGCAAAATTTTGTCCAACACAACAAAAATAGCTTAATTTTTATTCCCACTGACAAAGGAAAGGTGTATTAGGCTGTATGTTTTATATTCTGAGACCAAATAATCCAAAATTTCTTTCTTATTTATTTGTTTTTTTTAGAGAGAGGGGAAGGAAGGGTGAAAGAGAGGGAGAGAAACATTAATATGAGAGAGAAGCATCAATTGGCTGCCTCTTATTTGTGCCACATTAGGGAACCAAACCTGCAACCTAGGCATGTGCCCTGACCAGGAATCCAACCAGTGACCTTTTGGCTTGTAAGACAGTGCCCAACAAACTGAGCCATATTGGTCAGGGCAGTAATCCAAAATTTATTTATTTATTTATTTATTAAAGATTTTATTTATTTATTTTAGATGGATGGGAAGGGAGGGAGAAAGAGAGGGAGAGAAACATTAATGTGTGGTTGCCTCTCATGCTCCCGCTACTGGGGACCTGACTTGCCTGCAACCCAGGCATGTGCCCTGACTGGGAATCAAACTGGCAACCCTTTGGTTTGCAGGTTGGTGCTCAGTCCACTGAACCACACCAGCCAGGGCACTAATCCAAAATTTCTTAAGTCTCAGAAATGTTTAGGCTGGTTTCATATCAGTGTAAAAGTTCTTGTGTACTTGTTTCCCTGGTCTCAGACATCATTCTATACCATGACAACAGCTCACATTCCTGGGGACGGTATACCCAACTCTATCTCCTTTTCTATAAAATATGATGTCAGCAGTTAAAGTTGTTTTGCCATGTGCTTTATGTAGGATAGTAGTGGTTATAACACTTAGGGATGGCTTTGGATTCATTCCTTTGGACAAATCAAACAGCTCAGATGAGAAAATGCCAGTGCTTGCCTACCTGATCATCTTCTAAAAGAGGCAACTAAAGCTAAGAGACCTCAACTGACTTTTCAAGTCATAAAAATGAGCAAATGGCAGCATAGGCTTTCTGACAGTGTCTTTTTCCTTTACCATAGATGGGAACAAACCAGCATTAATTCTTGAGAAAGATCATTCTTATCCAATAAGACATGTTTGAAAAAACATTCAAAATTAAGGAAGGGAGGAGTCTATGTATTTTAAAAGATGAGCTTTCTGATCAGGCAGACCTAAATTTGAATTTCGCTACCAAGTAGGATGATAACCTTAGGGAAGTTATTTAACTTCTCGAAGCAAGTGTTCCATTGGTAAAATTGAGCATAAAATGAGATTATGCGTATAAACTTATAGAATAGTGTTTGGCACATAGCATGTGCTCAATAATAATTGTTCTTATTTTTATATTAAGTTCATTATTTTGTTTTATATTTTATTCATTATTAAAAGAGTAATTGAAAATGAGTTCACATAAACATCACTATATATAACTGAATATTAATATTAATGTATTATATCCCACATAATATTTTTAAAGACTATTATGGTGTTCTAAAAATTAGCCCTAGATTTTATCTTTTACTAAAATCTGAGTGTACGTTAAGCTTACTTTTACTGTAGAAAATAAAGAAAACTTTTTTAACCTAAGAATGTCCTTCAGTGTCTAGGTCAGTGTTAAATGTGGGGGATAATTTTTATGAGGCTGTTAAGGTGGAGGGCCTTAGTCAATTTCAGCTGCCCCAAGGGACAGCAGCAAAATGAAGATGAGAACTAATGTTTTGTTGAAGAGGGTGATGCTAGTATTACATAGGAATTAACAAAACCTGGAAGAAAAAGTCTCAAAGTATCTAAGATTACAACATTTTATCCATTTACTGGAATTCAGAGCTAATCAATACAATGAGCAGCAAATTATCTTCTATCTCTGCATGAATATGATGTTTACAGGGAAGGAGAGGATAGAGGTCAAGTACATTTAAAATCCAAGGGATTATAAACTTCAGACCTAAAAATGTTCATATTCCCAGTCCATTAATTATAGGTGATGAACTTTAAAAAGAATTAAGCCAAGTGGTTCCTACAGTGCCAATCTAAAAAGATTTAGAGTAGCTGATAACTCTGGAAGAATTTACAAAACACTTCAATCAATACTTAGCTTAACCAGGATTTTATTATTTTATTTTCTTGTGCCACATGAGACACCACAATGAAAACACTTCTTGTTTCTTAAAGTCCTTCATCTTCTGTGGCATTACACAAAGAAAGAAAGAATTTTCTGTTTATAGCATTCAACTAGTTTCTGTGGCAAAGGTCATAAAGTAATAAATCGAGAATTTAACTTCTATTGGACTACAACTTAAGGAAATGAATTTCTATCTCTATCACCGTAAGTCTGGCGGCCACAGAGCCTAAAACAAATGGCCACTTTCCATGCCGCATGTCAAACATGGATTGTTCGCAGGTGGCTGGAGTGAACATTTGGCTCTTGGTTCCATTAATGAGCAATCAAGTTGCAGTTTTTTCTCCCTCTGGTCTACTTGTTCCCATGGGATACTATTTGGCGTCTATATAGATTTCTTGAAGGTGATCAAATGACAGTTTGATATACAATTTAAAAAAATCTCTTAGTGAAAGTTTTATAAGTCTGTTGCGGTAGTTCCATGGCACAATACTTCTTTTTTGTCGTATCACTCGTAGTGGAAAAACAAAAGCACACATGATTTATACTCTAAGGACTGCTCCTTATTGCCATGGTTCTTAAAGGTGCCTGAATTTAGAATCATTTGGGACCTTTGCTAAAAAGTCAATTTCCCTTCATGCTAGATTCAGAATCGTTAATTCCTGAATGGGGGATGAAGAATCTGGAATTTAACAAGCAGCTCAGGGATTCCTTTAATTGGACAAATTTGAGCCATGTCTGCCATTGACAGGCACTGAAGTCTGGAAAGTGCATAGTTGATGAAAATTGCTTTTTTAGATCATGAGACACACCACTGAGACTCTGAGCTCATATGTGCTCACTAAGTTTGGTGATGATGACAGGGTTAAACCATTATATAACTACGAAGTTCAAGGGAAGTGACGACAACGCATTAGCGCCTTATTTTTTTTTTTTCTGAGTAAGAAAACCAACAAACTTTAAGACAATTCCTTTTAAAGATATATGGAGTTTTTGCTGCATTAGGAAATGCATGCTTTTTCTTTTTGAATACATCCACGTGTAAAACAAGCTTAGATTCACATTGCACTTCTCCTTTAGAAACTAAAGCAATATAGATGAAAATTGTGAAATTCCCCACCAGTGGAACTGCAGGTTAGGAATATATGTAATAGTAATGGGAATAGGTAAAAGTAGGAGAAATGGTTTTAGACATTCCTTTTCGTTAAATATTTGAGATTAGATAAAATTAGAATAATATTACAATCGACTAAAGATGACATTTCTTAACTTGCTTTATTTGATTAAAAAGTTAATTTTTTCATTTCTTTAGGTTTTCTTCTATTTGTATTATACTCTATCTTTGTTATTTTTCTCCCATTTCTTTCTTTTTTTCTTTCCTATTCCTTATACATCCACTCTTTCTCCATGCTTTTGTTTCCTTTCTCATTTTGGCTCTCTTTCCAACTGTCTCCTCATCCACTTTGTCTCCTTGAGTTCATGAGAGCATGTGGAGCTAGCCCGCCCGAAGCCACCATTCATTCTGAAGATCATTCTATGTTCATAGGGACATGGTTATAAAAACTCTTCAGGAAACCTGACCTTGAGGATGCTTTTTGTTAACTACAGTCTTGAGAGTTTTAGTTTATCAAATGAATTGAATGTAGCTATCACAGCTTTCCTTTTATCTCCTCTAAGTTCAAGTCTGGGTCATCTCGACAGACTTTTCTTCTAAGCTTCTAGTCATCCATGGGCTTTGTGTCCTCCTCAGAGGCTGCTTTATTCCTGGTGGAAGGAGTGGGTGGTGGGTGGTCCTGAGGCATTTGGCACTTCACTTCTCATTCCCATACTTCCAGAGTCCTGGCAGTAACTCTGTCCTCGCTTACCTCCTTCTTCCCTCAGCATCTTATTTTCAAAGTATACATTAACAATATCCTTTTATGGAATCAGCTAATCCTGTATAAACTAAATGCAAAGCCATCTTCTGCCATCGGTATTGATACTTCTACCTTGGAGTTTGATATGAGATGTCCAGTCTTTTTTATTTTCTGTGGGCTTTTTAATGTTGAAGTTCTAAGTACTTAATAAGCAATGGGCTGTTATCGGAATTGATTTAAGTCCTTCATTGTAGGCTGTGGAGTGTTCCCCTTATTGTGCTAAATCCATGCCAAATGGTGTGTCCTACAGAGGAAAGAAAATACTTGTGAGGAAAGCAGATGATGGTTCTAAAATAGAGTAGGAACCAGCACACCAACTTTTCAGAAATCATCCATCAGCAAATGTAATATGACCCTAGTCAAAATTACTTTCATAGGGGAAGAATAAAAAGGAAAAAAAATCTTTAAAGGTGTCTACCCTATAGGTGAAAGATGGCTAGGAAACAAAGCATTTCAAGGAACTAGGTAGTATTGAAAAACTGAAAATATTCAATGGAGAGTAACAATTTAAGATTGCATTTTGAGCTTAAGATACATGGGCCTTCACTGAACCTCTAAACTTTCAGAGACAACTACTGGAGAGTCATACAGGTTTCACTCAGTTTCTTTTAGCTATAATCTAAGAGCCTGGATGAGTCTGAAAGGTTTATCTGGGTCATAAAGTGCTTTATGGTTGAATGGTCTGATACGGTACAAGATTAGGTCATGTTCATTATTGTATATTTTGCCTATTTGTCCTTTTTTATAAGTCTTCAGACACTAAGTCTTGGCATTAAAGGATGTCAGTTACAGAGGGCTATAAAGTTACCCAGCTGTTCTGAGAAATGTTTCATGTTTGGAGTATTTGTTTCTTTAATCATGTAGAAAAAGTTGTCATCAAACCAGATCAACCAGCTTTGCTTTGTCTTTCTTCTGACAGACTGTGGACTGTTGAAGGCTATAAGATGTATGAGTATTTATTTTTATTATTTGGTGAGCTGTACTACTAGATTTTAGTGTCTAAAAAATATGGTCATATACATTTAACATCTTATGGTAACAATTTTACTACCAAATTTTCATCTTGTAAGCTGCTTCATATTTTCCTCTAAATTCCAATATACAAAATTTTAATTTAGTTCCTTCTCACCCTTAATCACATGTAGGATGAAGTAACATTTGCTATCACACTGCAGAAGAAAGATCCCACAATGCTCTTATTTTCTCTGTTCACAAATGTGCACTACTTCTCTTTTCTCTTATTTAATACTTTCTCTTCCCCAAATCTTTCCTTTAGTTTTCTCTAATTAAGCACTATTCTCTGAATTTTTTCCTAGAATATTTTAAATCCAAAATGCAACAAAAGATACACACACACACACACACACACACACACACACACACAGAGTTTTACCTCCCAGTTCTACATTATACTGGATCATTTTAAATGTAGCACAAAAAACGTCTATACCTAGCATTTTATATTTCCTATTTTCAAACACAGAGGTTATGTAAAAGTAGAATAATTAAATCAGACATTCTTTAGAGGAAGGACAAAGTGAATACTGTCATCAATGAAACTGTAAAACTGCGCGGAGCAAAGACTATGTAGAGGTCAAGGGAAATGGAGTATGAGTCGTGGAGAGAAAGTTCCCCGAGGAATCATATTTCAGACAACGGCTGTTTGAGTAAAACCACTTCTGGGCACATGTTTAAAGTTAACCTCTAGCTACTGTTTTATACAAGATTTTGTGTTGGGAAAGTCATGGCGTCGGCGGCGTCATCATCATCATCATCACCATCATCTCCATTAAGTGGAACTCAATTTTCAGGACCTTCTCTATCCATTAATTGTGAGATGTAGCATCTTTCGTTAATGCTCAGGGAAACACTGCACAGATCTTTCCACTTTCCTCAGAAGGGGATGCTTCTTTTTGTTTTCTCTTTTTACAAGTAGGGAAACAGAGGCACACTTGAATACAATGGAGCTGAAAGGAGAGGCTGATGAAATGAACGCCTCCCTTCCTGGCACTGTTTCAATATGAATGGACCTCAAGGCCTGCTCCTTTCTGGGGTACGCTTTGCAGGTCACATTCATTCTAATTAAAATGATTTTGCCAGACATTCTGATCTGTCTGTTGGCAAAATCCTTGGGGGAATTTGTAGTAAAACAATTGCCCTAATGCTTATCACTGTATTGCATGTCTGACCTCAGAGGGGTGTTATACACGGAGGGATCCTCACCAAAAATACCATGTGAGGGGAAAATGAATCTAAGAGGCACTGGAAAGGAATGTGGCATTAAAACAAAAGGACTTTCAGGGCCTCTCACAGCTTTCCCACTTGTAACGGCTTCTCAGTGGCTCCCAGACAGCTGCAGGAGGCCGCTGCAGCTCCACTGTGTGGCTGTGCCGTGTGTGAATGGGGTCCGTGTAATTCTGTGCATGAGATGGGTGCGCGGCTGTGCCCACTGAAGGCTGTCCTTCTGTGGGATAGTGGCAGTTTTCTAAGTTGGGCTTTCATGTTTTGTAACTTGAGAAAAAGCTGTGGAGAGAGTTTATACCTTTTGGACTCTCAGATAGACTCTAGACAGTAAGATTATTCACTGAACATTCTTTATTACTAACTGAAATAAACATACGAAACCAGAATTTGGCATCATGGCAATGTTTAAAGCTGGCATTATATTTTAAGAAGTGGAAGAGAAGTAATAAACTCTCAAACAATTGAAAATTACTCAGCTGCCCTTTTAAATCTTCCTTACTGGATTATGTTGCTTGTTTTATAAACATCTAAATTTAAAACTTTTGCCTACTTTTAGTAAATTCAAAATAAGCTAAATAAATAAAATACTCACATAGTATGTGCAAAGTGTATAGTAAAATAGTACAACGCCCCCCACCCCAATCTTAGCTTTATGTAATTGTAAAGTTGTTAAAGATCATTTTAGGGAAATTGTAAAAACATGTAAAGAAGCAGAAAAAAGTCAACCATAATTCCTGTTTTCTACTCAACCTCTTATTGTCCAACATTTTGACATAATGGTATAATTCCTTCCACTCATTTTGTTTGTGCATTTTTTATGGTTGATACTATGGTATATATCTTTTTCCTTTCCTACATCATACATGCTTTCCAATAACATGAAAAGAAATCTTTGTAAATATCTTCTCCAGTGGTTTTATAATAATGCATAATTGAGCTCAGTTAATGTAAACACAGTTTACAATGGAAAACTGTTTGGGGTATGTGTTGTTAAGTTGCCTTAAAGCAATATTGCAGCAGTCTGTTGGGAGAAAGTCCCGAGTTTGTATCTGGGTTCTGTCACTTGCTAATTGGAATTGTTAATTTGCCAAGTTTTTCTACATCTCTGAATGTCGACTATCCAGCCTGTAAGGAGGCAGCAACATTCTATCCACTTACTGTTTTATTTTTCTTTTCCTGAGGATTCAATTATAATACCTGTGTCCTGTAGAAGCAGAAGTTTCATGGGTACAAATATACGGTTTAAATTTTTCCTCCATTCTTAACTCCCAGCTGTGCTAGGCTGAATCTTTCTTTCTGCTTCCTTAACATTTGAAACAGCTTTCGCTACTCTTTGGTTCTTCCCAACTGTTAAAAGAGCAGTATAGCTCAGTTTAAAACTTCAATCATAACTTTCCCCATGCAAGCCCAGGCTTGCAAATAATGAGAAAAAGTCTACATTTCAACTAATCCAGTTTGGGAGCAGGGTTAGGGCAAAGAACACAGTCATTTTACCGATCTTGACTTGGGAGCAGTCTTCTCATGCTCTTTCTCTGGCTAAGACCAGTTGACCACCATCAGTGTCCTCATTGCGACAAAATTAAAACGCTTGCTTTCTCAGTGAGTATGCAGGTACTGTTCTCACTGTGCCTGCGGGGTTTTCTGACTGCATGGTTTCTCTGACTCCAGTTCGACTTCTTTTATCCTCTTTCCTTCCACCCATGGCTGACTCTTGATGGTTTCTGGCTCCTGCAATTCCCTTGCCTGGTACAGAAGACTTTTAGTGGGGGTGGAAGGAGGGTGTTGAGGAGACACTAGCCAGGTAACTTCTGTGGCGTTCCTTGATCGATGTTACCCTAGAAAACAGCTCTGGCAGCAATGTCAAACACACTTGCAAAGGTATCGCTTACACTGTTGTGCAAATGAGAGAGAATGCTTCATTGTTCTGTTTGCAAGTAGAAACATCCCAAGAAAGACACAGTGCAAATGTTTAGGTCTTGGAATCCATCAGATCTGACCTTCAGTCCTGGTCCTTTTACTTCATACTTTCTAGGTATGTGACCTTTAGTATATTGAACAAACTCTCTGGCAATCAATTTCCTGGACTGCTTATCTGTAACATGTGAATAAGAAAGGCCAAAGTGTTGATATAAGGATTAAATGATATATGACATTCCAGTAAATGTCTAGAACTTACTTCTATCTCCTTGGTTTTTTCTCAAAAAGGCAGGCAGCCTCTGCTTTTCCTTTTTTCCCTTCTCCTCTCCTCCCTTCTCCTCCTACAATAGCTAATCACCTATACTTAATGGGCTCCCAACACAAAAATTAGACTGGAGTCAGGAGCTTTGTAGATTTCTTCTTTTGGCGGAACCTAATATTGGGAGGTGTACAGAAAGAGGAGGTTTCTCCGATGTAGTCTGTAAGGATGGAGTTTTAAGATCAAAGGACAGACTAAAGATATATGTCAAGTGAGAAATATAAAATCCATATGAATAAATTCAAATATAGTTTTCAAATAATTTTTTTAAAGTTTACACTTTCCTTGGTTATTCACAATTCAGAATCCTATGTTTATTCACTTTAATATTTATAAGAAATATGTGTGGAAGAATTTTGAATATAAAGAGTGGGAGCTGAATCCTCAGTATTCCTAGAAACACACTAAGACTTGTATTAAAGAAAATTCCAAACAAAAATAAATTAAAAAAATAAATATATGTGGTTCTAAAAAAAAAATAAAAAAAAAGAAAATTCCGAGCTGAAAGTTTTTTTAAGTTGCCAAAATAATTATACAGGCAATAAACTTTAACACTGTTTTCCCTTAAAGGAAAATTATGCTGAGTGGGTTTGATAGAATTTTGTACTGTGAAACAGGGACACAGGGAAGTGGGTGGGGAGAACACAGAGGGGGAAGGGATGATTAAAAGAAGAAAGAATTAACACATAGCAGAAGCACTAAAGCTGTAACTTAAATACAAATGATTTTCAGATTGTTCTGGAATACAAGGTTGATAGTCATAATTGGCCAGCTGTTGTTTGGAGAGTTTAGCAGCTGCACATAAGTGACTACACTTACGTAGAGATTTTGTCTTTTCTTCCATTCTTATCTGACTCTGGGTAGCGGAGGATATTATTTTACCCCTGAATGCTAGGAGGAAAAGCAATGTTTTTCTAAGAGATTTGGATGAATTAAAGAAGCAAAAGGATTGAACTCTATTTTGACATCACTTTGTTGAGCTATTGTATCAAAGTATTATTCATTATACCGGTCTCATTAACACTCTTTTGAATATTCCAAGTCTTGATTTTTTAAATTGCATTAAGCAGATTTCAAAGAAAATATTCAGCTGAATCCTTTTTTTCCCCTTCAGTGACCTAATGAAAAAATTGAAATGTAGTAAGATTTTCTTCCTTTTATTTCAGGTAATCAGTACTTTACCTCTTGCAGTCTGTGAAGTATTAAAAATTAAGGTGTAGTGGAGAGATGCTTTAATTCAAAATAAATTTAATGGAAATGTCAAAATACACTTCATATCTGAATTTTAGAACTACATAGCAAGCATTTATCATGGGCCATGTGTCACATGGAGGTGTACAATAATTAACAGATTGCTGGCCAGTGGCAGAGATTTAACATCTCTATTGTCCAAACATTAGAAGTCTCTAAGACACCATCTAGTTAAATTCTGAGTTTTTTTTACTTCATGCCTTTATAATTTTCTTTATTTTTTAGCTGAAATCAAACTAATGTGATTTCTGTTTCTAACTACTGATTTTATACCAACCTGGAGTTATTTCTATTTTCCCTCATTTTGCATAAAACTTCGTTTTCGATGAGCGTTAAACATAATTTTATTATTTATAATCTAGGTTGCTTCTACTTCCTTTGCTGTTGAGTGGACACCTTTGCAATAAAAAAACAATTGTTGAGTATCTACTATGTGTTGGAGCTAATGCTCTGCACCTTACTGTTATCTTCATTAATCTTCAGCAGACCTTGGGAGATTGTATTGTGATTATTCCCATTTTACAGATGATAAAACTGATGAGGAGAGATGCTAACATGAGTAAAATTGTAGAGCTAGAAGATTGTAGAACTAGATTTCAGACTCTCTTTCCTCTTCTGGTCAGTCTTTAATGTGGGTGTGCCCAAGATTCAGTTCTGTCTTTCTCCCTGCTTCCTTGGTAATGACATTCTGGTTTCTTGCTCTAAATATTAATTATATGATTCCAAAATATATTTTCCAGATTTAACCTCTTGTGGAATTTCAACATCATATATGCACTGGACTGGCTGATAGCTCTCCTTACAATAGATATGAAGTAGGCATCTCAAACATAACTAGTCAAAGCAGAAGCATTGTTTACTAATGCCTTATATCCCATAATAAATTTCTCTTTCTTTCTTCCCCATCTCCATCGATATCAGAATATTCCTCCTGTTATTCAAGTCAAAATTGTTGGTCTTTCTTAAGGGAAATTCATATATCCACAGTGGGGAATTGTAGCCCTTGTGTTTTCACATGTCAGAGAGCAAAGTCTCCCGTGGAACGTAAAGCCGGCATGCATGGACCCATGTTTGTGGAAGCAGAATTTCCTGTGGGGAAATCAGGCTGACGTGTTCCTTAGATTTAAAATAAAACCTTCCTCTTGCTAAAAAACCTCTCTCTCCCTGGATCAAAGGACTTACGGTAATGCATGCCTGTGCTCATCCCTGCCAGTGTTTACGGTTCTGTGTGCCCTTCCATTCGCATATCTCTCCTTTTGATGTACCTTCCTGGTCCATCTACCACCTAACCTGAATCTATAACCTATGCATAGTTAATGAAGACCATTCTGATGCTCTGTGCCCTAGATCACCAATAAAAACCCCTGGACCCAAGACTCGAGGCTCTCTCCCAGACAATAAGGGAGGAGTCACGTGGTCCCGGATTGTCTCTAGTCCTGCGTGTCTGTGTGTGAGATTATTTACGTATTCAGTCACGGCCAACACGGATCCTGCTGGCCAGAATCCACGACACTTTTTTATTCATGTCGTTTCTCCTCCCACGCTTAATCAGCCAGCACTATCATTTTCATCCCTATAATACATTATCCCAAATCCCTTCACTTTTTTTCGTATTTAGTATTGCCATCCTAGTCGAAGGTGTCATTTTATTTTCCCTGGTCTAGAGCAGGTCTTCACATAGGCCTCCCTGATTCTACCACTGCCCCTGTATAGCCTATTCTCAGTGCAAAAGTTGCAGTGATGGTTCTCAACACAGTGTATTCTCAATACAGTGATGGCCCTAGAATGAGAATTAAATATACAACATCTTTACAGTGGATTATCTTTACACATAGGGTAAAATAATTTCTTACCTGAATTACTGTTGTTAACATTCAGGTGTTAGCTTAAATGAAACTTCCTCAGGGGCACCGATGCTGACCATCCTGTGCTGATAAAGTAGTCACGTGGTTACTATATTTCCTGTTAGTTTTTCTTATGCATTTGCTTATTTTTTTTATTTACTGTAATAGAGTTGTCATGAGTCAAGCACTTTGCCTATCTTGGTTATATTAAGGAATATTTGTAACAAACCCATGAAACAACAAATTTTATGTCATCACACTGTAAAATCCAGTCGTTTCAAAAGTATGCCCTTTTTTCAACTGTGTACATCTTTGCATTTTTGAAATATACTTTTAGATGTTGAATTGAGTCAAAAGGTAATCATATTTTAAATTTTGATAGATATAGCAGAATTGTTCCTCAGAAACTTGCATCAGTGCTTACCAAGAGTGAGTGAGACTTACCATTCCTCTCTTCTCTCATTCACATTGGGTATTGCTATTTCCCCCAATTTTTTGCCAATCTGAAAGGTGAGAAATAGCACTTTAGTATTGTTTAAATTTTTATTCATTATATTAGTATTTAAATTGAACATTGTTTTGGAATTTAAATGCCATGAACATTTATTTTGTGAATTCCCTGTTATATTATGGTGCCTGTTTTTCTGTTTCTTTTTACTATTGATATGTGAGCCCTTGTATGTACTACAAATAGTTTTAATCAGTTACTATTAAGTTTTATTTTACCATTATTAATGTTTTTGTGCTCTGTAGAAATATTAAATTTTAATGTAGTGATCTTTATAAAGTTTGCTTTAGTTTATTTCTTCAATATTAGGTCTAGAAAGTATTTCCATTCCCAATATTTTAAACATATTAACTAATATTTTGTTTTATATTTTTTAAAGTTTTAGTTTTTATATTTTAAATTTTTATTTGCTTCGCTCTAACCGGTGTGGCTTAATTGGTTGGGTGTAGTTCTGCAAAGCAAAAGGTTACCCTTTCGATTTCCAGTAGGGCACATGCTTGGGTTGCAGGTTTGTTCCCCAGTTGGGGTGCGTATGAGAGGCAACCGAATGGTGTTTCTCTTTCACATTGATGTGTCTCTCTCTCCCTTTCTCCATCCCTTCCCCTCTCTCTAAAAAGAAATAAAATCTTTAAAATCATTAAAAAATTATTTGCTTGTAATTTATTTGGTATAAGAAGTGAGGTAGAGACCTGGCTTCTTTCTTTAGAAGTTTCAATGAAATCAGTTGTTCTAGTATTATTTTTCCACCATCCTTACTAATTCATAGTTCTCATATTTTTAACATTCTATATAGTTAGATCTGTTAGTAAGTTACCCATTCTAGCATATTCCAAAGTATTCTTTGGAAGATAATATTATAAATTCTCTTTAAAAAGATTCACGGTCATGTAAATTTGGGAAATTTAGGGTTATATATGTGTAAATAGGTTTCTATAGGACAGGACTTTTCATATTCTTACTATGGTAAATGGATTATAAATCTCTATGAGGTGGATAAAGAAGGTAGTATTTTTGATGAGAATTTATCCACAGAAACTTTTTTGGGAAGCATTTTAGTTGCATATATTTTGGGAAACCTGACCTATTCTTTTTTATTAATCAATCTGTACATAGGCCAGTGCTGCAATCTTTAATTCATGTACCTTTATAATATATTTCATCATTTCACAGGGCATGTTCTTGTTCAATGTCTTTTTTTTTCTTTTTTTTTTTTTTAAGATTTTATTTATTTATTTTTAGACAGAAGGGAAGGGAAGGGAGGGAGAAAGAGAGGTAGAGAAACATCAACATGTGGTTGCTTCTCATGTGGCCTCCACTGGGGACCTGGCCTGTAACCCAGGCATGTGCCCTGACTGGGAATTGAACTGGTGACCCTTTGGTTCGCAGCCCACGCTCAATCCAATGAGCTACACCAGCCAGGGCCAATATCTTTTTTTTTTTCAAGATATGAGAGGTTTCTTAAACAATTTGCACACCTGTCATAGAATGGATATTTCACTTGCTTTAATTATGAGGGGAAAAATATGTCATGAAAATTTTTGTGCTTCTATAGTAAAGAACTTGTCTGATGTTTTCTATTTATTTTCTTCTCTTTAAGCTCAGAGAAAGCAAGATCTTGGAGAACAATAAGGTTTTACAGAGGCCAACTGTGACTAATCTGAGATTAATTCAGACAATTCTTATTAAGAAGAAAGAAAACACCCCTGAGACTGAGAGATGCTAATCAATAAGAGATGAGCAGACTAGAAACAAATTGAGAATCACAATCTTGAACATTGATAATGATCTAGCAGGATTTAGAATTGGTTAGTAAAAAAATTTTACTAGTTAGTGAGGCATATGTCACAAAGTATATGTTAGTCATTTGCCATTTTCAAGTTGTTCTAAAATTATATTTTACCATACTAAAGTTTAACTTTTTAAAGAAAATAATCTTGGTTTAGGGGAAATAGAAAGTTGATGTTGAGACTGGTTAGACTTAGCTGGGCAGAGCCCAACTATCTAATAGCTTAAGGAAAAAAAAATGCACCTTCTGTTTAAAAATAATATTTTATGCACTGTATCATAGTGGAGACTTTAAGACACCTGGGGTCAATTTGCTGTAATACAACAATTTGAGCTTGAGTCAAGAAAACGTTGGTTTGAGTCCTGAACTCTCACTAATTATGTGACTTTACCTGAGTCACTTAGACTCTCTGATCCTCCTCTGGGCTCTGTGACCTGCCTGTCTCTCAGGCCATGGTGTGCTGGAGGCTCATGTGAGCGTTTCCCTCCAACTCTGCATTTGGCGACCTACAGTTACAGTGGCTTGAGTTGGTCATGACGGGAGTTTGTAGACCCCAGAAAGCAGCACAGACTACAGATCAGGTACTTTTGTTATTGTTGTTCTTGCTATTTTCAGAGGGGCTGTATGAGCACACTGGCATCTGTAATCCACACAAATTTTAAAGAATTGCTGAAAAAATATAATGATATAATAAATATGAAATTATTTTATTAATTAATAACCTTGCCCAACTGAAAGCATTACATGTATTCAATAACTCTATCTCTGAATATCTCTTTGAATACTGAAACTAAAAAGCTATACATTTCTGCAGAGAAAAAACTGTCAATCATTCATCTTCAGCTAATTTTGGAAATATTTTAAGTGTTTTCATAGAGTATTTTATACACGTGTGTTTTAATATTGAGAAGAAAAAAATGGTTGTTTTGTGCAGTGTATGGATATTTCTTGAAATTTCACCTGATTAGTGTGTTTAGGCATAGAAAACTAATTAGAACAGAAAAATCTATTGCTAGGAAATATCACATAGTACCTTCCAAAATTTGGTGCCAATGCACTTTAGATTTTTCACCCTAATTGATGATCAAATATGTAATGTCATGGTGCTATCATCTGAAAATCTTTGAGTCATATTCCCAAGTACTTTCTGACTTTGGCCACTCTAGACAGGCTAATGGAAAACCAAGGCACAGCTCTGGTCAGAAACACTAAACGTTTTCTGATATAGTGGAAAGATCATTAAATACCATCAGGAGAGCTGGGTTCTGGTTCTCATATCACCTTATAGGAGGGTGGGGAGGAAAAGTAGCCATGAGAGGAGTTTTATCTTCGTTTCAGAGTCTCATCTCTAGCAACATCATACTAAACATTTTCCTCCCTTCTTTCCCATTCCCCTTCCGAACGAGTCTGTTGGCTTGCAACTTCTCAAGGTTCTAGAACACTCTTTATGTGGAGTGTTGGAAGTACTTAAATATACAGATAATATTATTATTCACAAACATGTAAGAAAATCAGAAAATAAATGTATGACAGATCTTTGCAGGAAAAAGCTAGAGGCCATTATGAAATCACCTGGTTTGACAGCCAAGTCATCATAGTGATTGTATTGATCTACTTGAAAATAATAAAGTTGCTTCTAGAGAGTTCTTTCTTGAGTTGTTGTTATGAGATTTGCTCAAAGTTTACTTATATTAGACAACATTTAAAATTGGTCTACTATTTTTACTCAACCTCATTTCCTAAAATAGGAAAGTTGATATCTAATGCATAATAATTTTAATTAAATACACTAGATAATAAAAATATTTTTAATGTGTAGAAATACGAAATTTATCCTGATTAGATAATTTGTTTAAAAAAACCTATTTTGCCCCTACCTGGTGACTCACTGAGAACCAACCTCATGCAATTCCAGTACTGTCAAAGGCTCTTTCAGTGACTGAGTCTAACAGTCAGCTGGCAGGCAAGGTGGATCTCAGGGCGCCTTGGGCCATTTGCTAACCTGCCTTCAGGCTCAGTTCTGATAAAAGCAGGCCTTGGTGCACAGCTTGGTCCTTCCCATGCACACCAAGGTCCAATAGAGGCAGCTACAAACTGTGGGTCACTTTGTAATTCCAAACATGTTGCCCAGGGCCAGTCAAGGCAGCGTCTGACACTGATCTGCACCAGAGTCTCTGTCAAAAGTCCCTAAAACAGATACACCAAGTGGCCAGCTTCAGACAACCTCAGAGCAGGATCTTATAAGCTTCATAAGCCAAATATCTGATGGATATGGTCCTTATCCATATTGGCAGGCACCAGTCCCCACTGAGGGAAATTCCACTTTCTGTGGTCAGCACCTGCACAGCAGCTCACACACTGTGGTAGGTCGGCCAGCCTGAGGGTTGACCCCACTTCACTAATGGGCCAATAGCAATCAAGAGTCACTTACAACAGGAAGGCACACATAACCCACACAAGGGGCATTCCTGAGGCACCCAGCTCAGGTGATCAAGGAGACTGTGCCACTGGGTCCCATAGGATATCTACTACATAAGACCACAATACCAAGATTGGGAGACATATGTATAGAAAGAGAAAGCCAAAATGGGGAGAAAAAGAAACATGCACCAAATGAGTTAACAGGGGAAATCTCTAGAAAAAGAGCTAAATGAAAATAGGGATCTATTTACCAGATATAGAGGTAAAAAAATGGTTGGAAGGATGCTCAAAGAACTTAGTAATAACTTTAACAGCATAAAAAAGGACATAGAAATTATGAATGAAGAATACAGTATCTGAAATGAAGAATACACTAAAGGAATAAACATTCAGTTCGATAATGCAGCAGATCAATCAGAGATTTGAAAGACAGAGCAGTAGAATGTATCCAATCAGATTTAATACATCATTGACATCAATGGATAGATATTAAAGACAGAAAATCAGCAAGGAAACAGTATCATTAAATGACTTAATAGATCTCAACTGTAGTTGAACAACAATAGAATAATTTAAAAAAATGACTTAGTAGATCAGATGGATTTAACTGATATCTTCAAAATCATTTACCCAAAGCAGCAGAATGTACATTCTTTTCAAGTGCGCTTGGAACATTTTCTGGGATAGACCACATGTGAGCCCACAAAACAAGTCTCAGTACATTTAAGATGACTGAAATCATATCAAGCATCTTCTCTGACCATAATAGTATGAAACTAGAAATCAATCGCAAAAAAAACAAAAACAAACAAACAAACAAACAAAAAAACACTGAAAAACACACAAACACATGGAGGCTAAATAACAAGTTACTAAAAAAATGAATGGGTTAACAACGAGACCAAGAAAGAAAAAAAAAAAAAACCCTCAAAACAATTGACAATGAGAACACGGGGAAAACAAGGCAAGATGGAGGAATGGAAGGCTGGTGAATGGAAGTCACACTGACCTCCTCCTAGGACCTATTTGGAATTACAGCTAAATTTTGTAGAAATCACCCGGAACAAACAACTGTGCAATAACGAGAAAGAAGCCTTATAACCTTGGACAGACAGAAGAATCAGCTCTAGCACAACCTGACTGGTAAGGAGTGCAGTGGAGACTCGAGAGGCTGGCTGGGTGCCCATAGGTGGCAGCACGGGGAATAATTAAGCAGTTGGTTGGGTCTCTTGAGAAGAGTGGGGTCTAAATCCTAAACTAGGATCCCCATCCTAGAGCACCAGAGCCCAAAAAGCACACAGATAACAATCAGTGTGAAAAGCAGCAGAGTTGCTCTCTCCTAGAGACAGACAGCTGCAGAAACAAAGAGACATTTAAAGGGCTAACACGCATTTTCATTTGCAGCCACTTGGGTTCAGGTAGAGTGGACTGGAGACATCTGAGGAGAGACTGGGGAGGCAGAGGCTTTGAGGGGAGAACTGAGAGAGTGGATGTGGGATCCTGGTGCTGAATCATCCTCCATATTAGGTGCCTCGTTAGCGCAGTAGGTAGCGCGTCAGTCTCATAATCATCCTCCATATGGCAGCAACCCTCCTGCTCAGGCAGACTACTCCCCTCTGAGCAGCAGCAACCTGAGGGGAAGCAATGGCTCCTCTGCTGGGAGGGAAACTGCCCTGCCCTATGGTGCTTAAGCCTGACTGCTGAGTGCAGAATGACTAGATTAACAAAGAAGGAGACAGACACAGACTCAGATCCCTGGAAGTCTCGACCAGGCTGCCTAAGGTCAGACAGGGTCAACATCTGACATCACCAGAGGCAGATCCAGAAAGAAAAAAAACAGTGGTAAATACTAGAGGCTAGGGAGATAAAATCCACTGAGGTTTTCCCCATCATTTGCTATATCTTTTTTTCCTGCATAGCTTTTTAGCATTCATTTCTTGTCCATCAAGTTTGTGCATATTACGTCACTAGATTTTATATTATAGTTTATTTCAGTTCACATATTTTGCCCCTCCCTTCTCTTACCCCATTTTATCTTCTGCTTTACTGTCATTATTTTCATTTTAAATTTTGTTTTCTCTCTTGCTATAAATTGTTTCCATTTTGCACTTTTACTATTTCTCCTCCATCCAGCCCCACAAAACCAATTTTCTTTTTTTTTTTTTTAAGATTTTATTTATTTATTTTCAAAGAGAGGAGAAGGGAGAGAGAAAGAGCAATGTATAGTTGCCTCTCACATGGCCCTCACTGGGGACCCGGCCTGCAACCCAGGCATGTGCCCCAACTGGGAATCGAACCGGGACCCTCTGGTTCCCAGCCCGCACTCAATCCACTGAGCTACACCAGCCGGGCACAAAACCAATTTTCTTGTCAATGGTCAAGGAAAAGAAAATCATTTTTCCTACCCACTCTTAAAATAGCCATATTGTTTCTCTACCTTTAGCAATCTTTGCTAGTTGGATGTGGATAGAGTAGTTACATTTTTCAATTGTACCTCTAGATCTTCACTAATTTTCTATTTCAAATTTTACCAGTTCCCTCTCCTACTCTTTTTTTCATCTCAGATTTTTCATTTTGCCCTGTCTTAGCCTGCTTTTTCTTTTGTTTTCCTTTCTTCTTTTTATTTTTCATTCTGCCCTTTCATTTATTCTCCCTTTTTTCTTTTCCTTTTTGTCTCAAATTTTAATTTTTCCCTGTCTTAGCCTGGTTTTTGTTCCTCACTCTAAGTATTCTCTCTCCTTCTATCATTTCAAAATCAGTTCCCGTTCCTCTAGACATTGCTTAAGCTTTCCTTTCTTTCTTTCCCCCCCTCTTATTCTCATTCCACCTATATTAATTTTAGCTCATTTGTTGTTGATAGTGCTGTGCTGGATCTTTCTCTCCAAATTCGCTTCTATATTTTTATTATTTATTTACCCTTTTCCCTTCCTTTTTCTTTCTATTTTATTTATTTTAATTTCTGTCTAAACCTAATACTGTACACTTCCCTTCTCATACTACACTCCTCCTTCTTCATTCCCTTTTTTATTCATGATGTAAATTTTACTTTCTGTGATGAGGGAAAGTGATGGGAAAATGGAGACAACTGTACTTGAACAACAATAAATAAAGAGATAGATAGATAGATGATAGATAGATAGATAGATAGATAGATAGATAGATAGATAGATAGAAATATGGTATTAAAAAAAGAAAATGAGAGCACAACCATCCAAAACCTATGGGACATAGTAAAAGCAGCTCTAAGAGGGAAATTCATAACATTGCAGCCCCAATCAAGATGCAAGAAAAATTTCAAATAAACAATCTAATTTTACACATAAAGGAACTAGAAAAAGGACAACAAGCAAAGCCCAAAGTGAGTAGAAAAAAGGAAATAATAAAGATCAGAGCAGAAATAAACAAATTGGAATCTAACAAAAGATCAATGAAACCAAGAGCTGGTTCTTTGAAAATATAAGTAAGTTGACAAACCTATAACCAGACTCATCAAGAAAAAAAGAGAGAAGATCCAAATAAATAAAAACAAAAATGAAAGGGAGAAGTAACAACTGACAACATAGATATACAAAGGATTGTAAAAAAAAAACATTACAAACAATTATATGCCAACAAATTAGACAATCTGGACAAAATGGATACATTCCTAGAAGCATATAGTCTTCCAAACTGAATCAGGAAGAATGAGAAAATCTGAATAGCCCAATTACAACTTATAAAATTGAAGTAGTAATAAAAAAAAAACTCCAACAAACAAAATACTAGACCAGATGGCTTCACAGGTGAATTTTACCCAACATCCAAAGAAAAACAAACACTTATCCATCTTAAACTATTCCAAAAAATTCAAGAGGAAGGAAAACTCTCAAGCTCATTTTACAAGGACAGCATTATTCTAATTCCAAAACCAGATAAAGACACTACAAGGAAAGAAAATTATAGACCAATATTCCTGATGAACATATATGCTAAAATCCTCAACAAAATACGAGCAAATTGGATTGAGCAGTACATCAAAAAGAACATACACCATGGTGAAGTATGTTTTATTTTGGGGGATGCAGGACTGGTACAATATCCTCAAATCAATAAATGTGCTATACCAGATAAAAAAAATGAAGGGTTAAAATCACACAATCATACCGATAAAAGCTTTGATAAAATCTAGTACCGATATATGATTAAAAACTCTCAGCAAAGTGGAAATAGAGGGAAGATAACCCAATGTATGAAAAGCCACATATAACAAACCCAGAGCCAACATCAGACTCAATGGGCAAAAACTACAAGCATTTCCCTTAAGATCAGGAACACGATAGGGATGTTTGCTTTCACCTCTCTTATTCAACATAGTACTGGAACTTCTAGCCACAACACTCAGATAAGAAGAAATAAAAGCCATCCACATTAAAGAGAAAGATGTAAAACTGTCATTAACTTCAGATGACATGATAGTGTATATAGGGAGCCCTAGAGATTTTACCAAAAACTACCAGAACTGATAAATGAATTTAGTAAAGTAGCAGGATACAGAATATCCAAAAATCAGTTGCATTTTTATACAGCAAATGAATTGTCAGAAAAGGAAATAGAAAAAAATCCCATTTGTAATTACATCAAAAAGAAAATAAAATACCTAGGAATAAATTTAAGCAAGGATGTGAAAGACCTGTACTTAGATAATTATAAGACACTGAAGAATGGAATTGAAGAAGATACAAGTGGAAGCATATACCCTATTCATGGACAGGAAGAATTAACATCATTAAAATGTCCAACTACCCAAAGCAATCCATAGATTTAGTCCAAGTTCTATCACAATACCAATGACATATTTCACAGAACTAGAACAAATATTTTAAAAATTTGTATAGAATCACAAAATTCCTTGAATAGTCACAGCAATCTTGAGAAATAAAAACAAAGTTGGAGGAATCATGCTACCTGATATCAAACTATACCTCAAGGCCATAGTAATCAAAACAGCCTGGTACTGACACAGAAACAGACAAATAGATCAATGGAACAGTATTGAGCACAGAAATAAATCCATGTCTTTTAGTCAACTAACATTTGAAAAAGGAGGCAAAAACATGAAATTGGCCAAAGATAGTCTGTTTAATAAATGGTGTTGGAAAAATTGGACAGATATGTACAAAAATGAAACTAGACCACCTTCTTACACTGCACACAGCCACTGTGGAAAACAGTGTGGTGTTTCCTCAAAGAATTAAAAATGGAACTGCCTTTTGACCCAGTGATCCCACTTCTGGGTATGTAGCCTAAGAATCCCAAATCACCAATCAGAAAGAATATATGTGCCCCTATGTACATAGCAATGTGATTTACAATAGCCAAGATATGGAAACAGACCAAATGCCCATCAGTAGATGAATGGATAAAAAAGCTGTGGTACATTTACACAACGGAATACTACATGGCTGTAAAAAATAAGGAACTATTACCCTTTGTGACAGCTTGGACAGAACTGGTCAGTATTATGCTAAGTTAAATAAGCCAATTGGAGAAAGAAAAATGCCATATTATTTCACTTATACGTGCAGCCTAGTGAATAAAACAAACTAACAAGCAAGCAAACAGAAAAGGCTATTTCATTGCCCTTTAATCATATGTGATAAGTTAAATATATTTTGATAGGCTAGATGAACTTTTAAAAAATTGATCTTTTATTATTAACATCATAAGTTTTTCCAAATTATTGTTGAAATCAAAATCCTTAACCATACAAAATAAATGTCAAGATTCTTTTTCTTCTTAATAAGTCTTTGCCATAGTTTTTTTTTTTTTATCCTCACCCAAAGATATGTTTATTGGTTTTAGAGAGAGAAGAAGAGGGGATTGGAAAGGAGGTAGGCAGGAGGAGAGAGAGAGTGAGAGAGAGAAAGGAAGGGAGGAAGCGCGGAAGGGAGGAAGGGAGGAAGGAAAGAAGGAAGAAAGGAAAGAAAGGAAAGGAAGGAAGAAAAAGATGTAAGAGAGAAACATTATTTGGTTGCCTCCCATATATGAACCAAACGGGGATCAAACCCCCAACCTAGATTTGTGCTCTGACCAGGAATCAAACCTGCAGCCTTTTGTTGGATGGGGCGACACTCCAACCAACTGAGCCACCTGTCCAGGGCTGTCACAGCTAGTTTTAAGAACTTTAATTAGACTAAAATTTTGGCCCAAGCGGGAGACGTTTGTTAATGGGCCGCTAGACTAATGACAGAGAGATAGAGAACCCAGAATGGTCAACTAAAAGTGACTGGTCTTTCTGTAGTCAGTAAAAATGCAAATACTAATCATGTTGACAAATCTGTAATTATTCCTCTAACAGCCTGTATTATATAATTTCATTCACTTTCTTTGATTTAATACCATAGTGTTTTTCATACTAAACACAAGTAAAGTTTACTTTGGTATTGCAGAGGATAGAGAGCCAAGTTTAGAAATAAAATACAGACTTTGTCAAAATCAAATTCAATTTAGGATGCCCTAGACTTGGAATTAAATTACAAAATTTAGCCTATTTAAGCCTGTTTATTCTGATACTCAAAGTCAGTGTTAAAATAACATGAAAACCCCCATTATCTCTTCACTTCAGTGGTACTGTTAGAATGCTCAGAGCACATCCTACCAGGAAGCAGGAAACACCGGAAATCTAGCAGAAGGGCTGGTTTCTCTAAGATTACAGGTCAATGAGGTTTTAATGTTGTGTATGTGTCCCGACATTGCAGGAATGCAAATTTCAACCTCTTCCCTAATTTGCTTACCACAAGGAAATATTTTAAATAAGAGATTAGTCCTTTCCTTTTTTAAATAACAGTAAAAACGGGAGGTGTGTTAGTGGGGGAAATTTTAAAATTTCATGTCACATCTTACCATATCTACTAACCCTTTAATTAAATTCTCATCTCAACTACTCCATATTCATTCCCAGGTGAGCCTTTCGTCCTGTTGCCCCTCATAGGCAGTGTCTTTACTACTTCTCTCTACCTATCTATAGCCTGTCTGCTTTTCATCCATTTGCTGAGAATCCCCATGTGACCTTGCAGAACAGTTCCAAACCATATTGCAATTTTTCACCTCTCAATATCTTAAGAGGTAGAGTATATATTAGTCCTATAAGAACTGGATAATCATGAGGTTTTATTAAAACATTTTATAGATTGTATTTCCTGTTTCCTTAAAATAAATGGCTCTAGGTATAGGTTGAAAAAAATCCTGGAATTGAAATATGTATATTCATAGCAAATTTACAAAGCTTTTTTTTCTGTAAGCTTCTTCCTTTAAATGTAGTAATTCATTCAATTGTTCACCATTTGACACACATTTATGAAATTTATAACTTATATTAGGCACTGGGAACATAGTGGTAAATGGATAGACTTGTTCTTTAGTTTTGTTTACATGAAGAGATAAATAAGTAAACAAATGAAAATGATAGCATATGACAAAGCCTGTGAAAAGAAGGAGATAAGCAGAGTAATCAATGATAAGCAAGTGAAGATTATTTTCTTTTTTTCCATTTTACAGATCAGGATATGGAGCAGAGAATACGTAACTACATGTTGATGTCCCCTGGCCAGTTCAGGATTAGCCCAGGACTGTCTGAAATTTAGGAATATCCCTCTACTAAATGCTATTGTTAAAGAAATTTCAGTGAATATTTATTATAGTGGCGACTGAATTTTGATTTGGGCTAAAACACTTTTTAAACCTTCAAGTTATCATTTAGAAAAATCAAAGAGAACAAAAAATGAGAAGTAGAGCTCAGAAGCAAGCATATGATGAGAGAGCTTGGCATATAGCAGAGATGCCTTCACTAAGCAATGGCAAAATTACTGTTTAGTGAATGGCACCTGGCCAATTATTGATCCATATGGAAAAAATATATATATATCTATATAATTTGGCCCCTACCTGACATTAAATTCAAAAATCAATTCTAAGGAAATAAAGATATAAATTAGAAAAACATAGCTAAAAAGTTTATAAGAAAAATATGAGATTTTATTTATGGCAAGGGGGTAATAAGGGATTCTGAAGTTACAAAACATAAATGATAAAGAAAAATATGATACTATAACTACATCAAATTATTTTCATAAAAAAATTTATACCATAAGCCCGGCTGGTGTAGCTCAGTGGATTGAGCACGGGCTGGGAACCAGAGGGTCCCGGTTCGATTCCCAGTCGGGGCACATGCCTGGGTTGCGGGCCAGGTCCCCAATGAGGGTCACGTGAGAGGCAACCATACATTGCTCTTTCTCCCTCCCTTCTCCTCTCTCTGAAAAAAAAAAAAAAAAAATTATACCATAAACTGGGAGAATACAGGGTGGGACAAAACTGCAATAGCTTTATAGTTTTTCATATGGAAAAAATACAATTATTAAGTAATAATACAAGAATAAACTAAATTTCACATACTCATAATTCTAGACCTATTTTTGCCCCACCCTGTACATTTTTAAAACATAAAATAGATAGAATAAAAATTTGATAAAAAATTTACTCAAACAAGAAAGTAGAAACAACTCTTTAAAATATGGGTAAAGGATCGGAACAGGTGATTTACAAAAGAAACAGAATGACCAATCAATGCATACAAAGACTCAGCCTCACAAATACTCAGAGAAATGTGAATTAAAACCACAGTGAGATATATTCTGACCCAACAGACTCCCAAGAAACTAAGACTGACAATATCAAGAATGATAAGAACATGAGGAAACAGAAAGTCTCATATTTTCTATCCAACAGAGTATGAATTGTGCAAAAGATTTTGGAGAGCCATTGGGTAATTTTTTTTTTTTGTAAAACTGACTGCACTCCAGGAATGACAGTGATCTCTCTTTTGGGACCTAGGAGAAACTCTTGTATAGGGACTGGGAAAAAAAAACCCACATGTGCATGAATATTTTTTTCAGCGTTTTGTGCAGCAGTAAGAAAATTAGAAACAAAATATCAGTAGAAGAGTGGAAAAAATAGATTGTGAATGATCTAGATATTGTATAACTGATATATTTATTAATCTGGGTTAATTTAAAAACGTAATTTTTAAGTGAAAAGGCTAGCTACAATATGATGCTACATATGTAAATAAAAGGCCTCTATATATGGTTATTAGATAAACATATTTGCTAAAAAATATGAAATAGATAAACGTGAACTTGAGGAAGCACTGCTTCTAGGATTGGGGGAGGGTTGCAAAAGGATTCAAGTATTCCAGATCTTGTATCTGAAAGATTTAGTTTTTTACATCTAAAGTAAAGATGATAAAAATATTAACATTTTAATATGATGTCCACACAGTACACATGCTCACTCAACAGTGTCTACCACACCCACTGACTAGTACAGTGAAGTTGTCATTGTTCAGCATGTGCATTCCAGTCCCCTCTCCTTGGCTGCCAGGTTACATTGATGTCTCACAAGCCATTTTAGTTATATTAACAATGGCTGGATTTTTTTTGGACAGGCCTTGTATGCTTTTGTATAAGTCAGTGAGACTCTACAGAGAGAATGTCACCAAAATTCCTGATTTTAGGGTGGCATGGGAGGAAAGAGTATATCCTCTGCATTGAGAAGCAGCAGAAAGAGCTGCAGGGACAGAAGGTATTCTGAGGACAGAGATAAGAAGTGTCTTAAGTAGTAATTACATAGACAAAACAAAAAGAGGTCCAGTGTCCTCACCCCACATTATATCTGGTACCTCAAAGTCCTCCAAAAGATTTGACAAACCCAGAGGAAGTTGGGGAGGGGATGCATAATAGACTGATCTCTGATATTTAGTGTTATGGGGGCATAAAAATAAAGATAAGTATTGATAGAAAAATTTCAAAATATTTATTTCTTTAATTCTTGACTTTGTGGGCTGATATTCTACCTCCTAAATTTCTGTTTGGATGTGGAGACTGAGTTGGGTAGTAAGGTCCGCTGAACTGCATGCTTGCCCCTTCTTCATATTTGCTTTTTATGCTCCAAGTAATTCTACGTGGTGGTACTGATGGTAGTATTAGAATCCCCTGTACTTCTGTCCAGATCTCCCAACACCATTTGTTGAAGAGGTTATTTTTACTCTATTTTATGCTCTGCTCCCTTTGTCAAATATTAATTGACTATAGAGGCTTGGGTTTATCTATGGGCTCTCTATTCTGTTCCAGTCATCTATGTGTCTGTTCTTATGCCAGTACCCTACTGTTTTGATTACTGTGGCCTTGTGATATAGTTTCATATCAGATATTGTGATCCTTCCTGCTTTGTTCTTCTTTCTCAAAATTGCTGTGGCTATTCAGGGTCATTTATAGTTTCATATCAATTTTTGAAGTATTTGTTCTAGATCTGTGAAATATGTCATTGGTATTTTAATAGGGATTGTGTTCAATCTGTAAAGTGCTTTGGGAAACACCAATACAAAAGAACCCATGCACCCCAATGTTCATAGCAGCACAATTTACAATAACCAAGTGTTGGAAGCAACCTAAATGCCCATCTGTAAATGAATGGATCAAAAAACAATGATACATTTACACAATGGAATACTACGCAGCAGAGAGAAAGAAGGAGCTCCTACCCTTTGCAACAGCATGGCTGGATCTGGAGGGCATTATGCTAAGTGAAATAAACCAGGTGGTGAAAGACAAATACCATGTGATCTCACCTATAAGTGGAAACTGATCAACAAAACAAACAAGCTAGGAAAATATAAAGAGAGACATTGAAATAAAGAACAGACTAATGGTAACCAGAGGGGAGGGGGGAGGGGATAATGGGGAAAATAGGAGAAGGGTCATCAAGGAACATATATAAAGGGCATGTGGACAAAGCTAAAGGGGATAGGATCGTGGGTGGGAGGCGGGGAAAATGGAGACAACTGTACTTGAAAAACAATAAAAAAATAGAATCCCCTATACTTCTTTTATTCATTATTTTAATTTTCAGAAGGCTAAGTGACCCCTTTAATATTCTAATACAGGAATGGCTTTCCTTATAACATTTTGTATCTCCTCGGGTCTGCCTCCTAGTTGTACATCCAGGCACTAATCTATGCCATAACAGATATGAACCGGAGACTCCAAAGTGAATGCATTGTCAACACTATTGTCCTGGGCAGGCATAGTTTCACAGACTGTCTCACTAATAATTTTTGTTATTAATATTATCAAATTATTTAGACAAGAAGTGGAACATTGAAACTGTAGAAATAAAGTGTGCATTCCTCTGTACCTCTCTCTAATGTGTCACAGACTCCATCAGGTAAAATGTTGCTCTTCTAAAAGGCACTACCAAGAATTTTGACACAAGACAATATAAGTGAACAAATTAGACAAGAAAGCTGTACTTTATCATTTTGAGTCATTTTAAGTTCAAAATGTTAAGTGCAAAGTAGGAAGTCAAACACCTTTCAATCCAGCGGCCTGATTTTGATTTATTGATGACCATCCTTTCAGAACCCATTGAGCTCTTTTTATAGCTGAAGAGCTGGAGACATGGTTCTGTGACTCATTCTCATCACACCACAGAGTGCAAGGTGAGGAATGGATTTTTTTTTGGATAAAATTCTAAAGAATCTGACTTGAACTCAACTTATCTTTGAAATAGTACAATTACATGGGAACATTATTGAACTATATTTGGGGCAATTTCTTATAATATTGGGCTTTTAATGTGATCTGAGATGAAAGATTTTTCCATTTTTAGTGAAGAGGAGATAGATAAATGGTATGTTCAGAAATCATTCACATAAAGCTCTAGGTCACAGGGCTGCCTTGTACCATAAGCATTTCATTTGAAAATGGTGGTCTGGCAGACAGATTGTGTGCTTGGAAGAACTGTGTGATACCTTGACATCCTTGCAAAAGCCAGTGTTTCTTTTTCTGACTGTCTGTACTTGTACCTTTGACCATATTTGCTGTTGTTCAGTCAGACTACCTGCATGACAAACACCTTTGAAAATGAGAACTTTAG
The DNA here is from genome assembly GCA_004026765.1 of Micronycteris hirsuta. Classification (NCBI taxonomy): domain Eukaryota; kingdom Metazoa; phylum Chordata; class Mammalia; order Chiroptera; family Phyllostomidae; genus Micronycteris; species Micronycteris hirsuta. Next base: position 58,648 of record PVJI01005142.1, on the reverse strand, counting down.
AAAGTGAAATTATTAAACTTAATTCTTTGGAAGAGTAATTTTTAATAAATTTATTAGGTCTGAAAATATTTCTGACATTGTGCTTCAGTTTAGTAGTGTGTTTCTAGCCAATTATTTTCTGCTATTTAGGATAAGATTATGATAGTGATCTCTGATCTATGAAGTTCATTTTATTTTTAATTTTTGAACCTAGGTTAAATAAAGGGCACATCTGGATGTGTTCAGCATATTCTTTTTCTTACCTTTGATATAAATTTTATTTTTTATTTTTTAATTTTTTTATTCTTTTTAATTAGTAGACCCAAAAGTTTTACTTAGATCTGTGACTTGATCAATGATTTAAAACCTGGGTGTTTAGTATATATTATTCAGTCTGTTCTTCTTCATATCATCTGCTTATCATTTAGGGACTTTTTATGAAAAATTTTTCAAGTGTACTTTGGAGGTAATCTCTAAGTCTCACTATATTAAAGTTGACACTATAGTTGAAATTATGATGGTAGGTTTATAGATGTGCTTTTTCCAGGGACCACAGCGGTCAGTGTTTCCTCACATATACAGACTCCTTAGAGTGGAGATGCAAAGACTTCTGATTTACTTTGCATTTACTGTGATTCACTTAAATGCATATGACAGCCTTTCATTACACTCACACAGAGCGGCTATGCTGATTGCAGCTAGATATTGTGTATGAGAAACATGTATTGTGTGAAATTTTCATAGGTTAAGTTGTCCAGAACTGATGAATGTTTGGAGCACTGGGCTTATGTCTTTGCCCTGTGCTCAGGAGTACCTGCCTCCTACCTGACATGGCTTTTACATGTTCAGAAAGGTGGATCAGGACCTTGTTCTGCCTCAGTTTTTGTAAAGACTTGAAATCCTTGAAGTCACTGAGAAAATGCTAGTCTCATAGCCCTCCCTTGACTACTGAATTTAAACACCATGCATTTGAGCTAGGTATAATGACTGTCCTAACATTATTATCAGTCTTCAATTTATTTTGGAATTTAAAAAATCCAACCATGTTTTTATATGTTGGGAACAGACGATGGTTAATGAAATATTCTTATTTACTTTTCTGAGAAATAAGAAAATCTTCATAACTGTCATAATCAATGTCAAAACATGGCCATGAAATTAAGATTGGTATCATTTTCAAGTGACTACTTTCATGAATTTATAGGAGTTTGTCCATATTTTAAAAGTAAGATTCAATGAGGAAGACTGTCTTGTCTAGTATTCAATTTCTAAGTACTATAAGCCTTGATAATAAACTGAATTGGACTTAAAGGTCAGAAATTTACTTTTGAATATGTGTTCTGCACTAGCTAGTTTGCAACTTTAGACAAATCATTTAATCAATTAAGCCTCTTTTTTTTCTATTCATGAAGTAAAAATTCCCACCTTATCATTAGGTAGGAGAAATAACTTCCAAAATTATAAATTTTATTCTCACAGAAGTTTAAGTGGGTCAGTATTTAAATTCTAAGATGTAGTTGTGTGAAACTCTAAAGTATTAGTGAATTTTATACAACCGAACTTGCCTTTGCATTGAAGATATAAACATCCAAGAATAAATAACTAGTTTCTTGCATTCTAGTGTATTCAGTCTGATATACATTTTCTACTCACATTTACATGTTATTATATTAGGAGTTGTGCTATGCAAAAATGTAGCCACTTTTGGGAAAATTCTCAACTGTCAGGGTTTCTTCCTCTTCTCTTTACTACTCTTCTTTTCCAAGGGTGTGTTGAACAAGAGAAGCTTCTGGAGCAGTGTGGGTGGTTGGTCTGTGACTTTTTCTGTCTGAATTATGCTTTGTACCATTGTTACTCTCTGTCACAGTTTGGCAGACTCCTACATCTGCTGGCTTGGAAGGAGTTTTGTATCTGCTGAAGTGTGACTGGCCCCACCTTGTCAGTGGGGGCATTATGCTGGTATGTGGCACCTGTTGTGTGTGGCAAGACTCTATGATTTTAAAATGGAAATTCTAGAATTAAAACATTTAATGTCTGACACAGAGCTGGTCAGTGGAACACCAAGAGATGCTGAGAATCAACCTCTAACTCAGTTATATAATGGTAACACTGAATCTTCATCATGATAAGCGCCAATGATCCCTGTCAAGATGATAACACCTTCTTTTGCCCACTTGTTTACTGGTGTGTGAGGCGTCCAAACTTGATGTTTAGTAGGGCTCTTACTTGATGTTTTCGTCTTGCTGGAATCAGTTACCCTTCTGGACACAAGGACCTTCAGAACAACAAAGCTTAAATGTGCAGAAATGAAAAGCATAAATTTTCCGAATGTCAGTGAGAGGAACAGTGAACAGGGAGACTCTATTTCTACCCTTTGCTTCTAGGACCCCATCCATTATGCTGTTTGGGGACCCAGAAACTATAAAATGGCTGTTACTTTGAGGTTTATATTTTATCCTGAGTCCAATCCCCTACCTTTGTGGGAGATTATCTCTAAGATCATTTTGAGCTATTTTTGTGAAGGGTGTAAGATTTGTGTCTAGATTCATTTTATTGCATGTATTTGTCCAGTTGTTCCTATACCACTTGTTGAAAAGAATCTCTTTGCTCCATTGTATTGTTTTCGCTCCTTTGTCAATGATCAGTTGACTATTTATATGGGTCTATTTCTGGGCTCTCCATTTTGTAGCATTGATCTATTTGTCGGTGCTTTTGCCAGTACCACACTATCTTGATTATTATAGCTTTATATTACCTCTTGAAGTAGGGTAGTTTCAGTCCTCCAACTTTATTCTAAGTATATTTTATTGATTATGCTACTACCGTTGTTCCATTTATTTCTCCCCCTTAACCCCCTCTGCCCTGCAACCATTCCTCCCCTTAATTCATGTCCATGGGTCATACATGTAAGTTCTTTGCCTTCTCTATTTCTTATACTATTCTTAACATCCCCCTGTACCTACAAATTATGCTTCTTATTCACTGTACCTTTTCCCCCATTCTTCTCCAGCCCCTCCCCACTGATAACCCTCTATGTGATCTCCATTTCTGTGATTCTGTTCCTATTCTAGTTGTTTGTTTATTTGTTTTGTTTTTGTTATAGTTGTTGATAGCCGTGAGTTTGTTTTTATTTTACTGTTCACAGTTTTGATCTTCTTTTTCTTAGATAAGTCCCTTTAACATTTCATATAATAAGGGCTTGGTGATGATGAACTCCTTTAACTTGACCTTATCTGGGAAGTACTTTATCTGCCCTTCTATTCTAAATGATAGGTTTGCTGGATAGAGTAATCTTGGATGTAGGTCCTTGCCTTTCATGACTTTGAGTACTTCTTTCCAGCCCCTTCTTGCCTGCAAGGTTTCTTTTGAGAGTCAGCTGGTAGTCTATGGGAACTCCTTTGTGGGTAACTGTCTCATTATCTCTTGCTCCTTTTAAAATTTTCCCCTTATCTTTAATCTTGGCTAATGTAATTGTGATGTGTCTTGGTATGTTCCTCTTTGAGACCAACTTCTTTAGAACTCTCTGAGCTTCCTGGACTTGCATGTCTATTTATTTCCTTCACCAGATTGGGGAAGTTTTCCTTCATTATTTGTTCAAATAAGTTTTCAATTTCTTGCTCTTCCTTTTATCCTTCTGGCACCTTTATGATTCAGATGTTGGAATGTTTAAAGATGTCCCAGGAGTTCCCAAGCCTCTCCTCATTTTTTTAAACCCTTGTTTCTTCATTCTGTTCCAGTTAAATGTTTATTTCTTCCTTCTCTTCCAGATTGTTTATTTGATTCCTGGTTTCCTTCCCTTCACTGTTGCTTCCCTGCATATTTTTCTTTATTTCACTTGGTATAGCCTTCATTTCTTCCCTTATTTTGCATTCGTATTCAGTCATTTATATGAGCATCCTGATTATCAGTCCTTTGAACTTTGAATCTGATAGGTTGGCTATCTCCTTGTCACTTAGTTATTTCTCAGGAGTTTTAATTTGTTCTTTCATTTGGGCCATATTTCTTTGTCTCAGAACATCTATTACATTGTAAGGGGCAGAGCCTTAGGTTTTCACCAGGGCGGAGCAACCCACTTTGCTGCATTGTGGCACTGTATGTGGGGGAGGGGTCTGAGAGGGAACAGTGTCACTTGCTGGCTCTTGCCCCTCTTTCAGACACTTCCCGCACTACCTACAAGTGAATTGAGCCCTTCTGGTGCTGATTCCCAGGGAGGTTGGTTTGTATACATTCTAGACCCCATGGGTCCTTTCAATGGACTCTCCTGTGAGACTGGGAGTTTTTCCTGCCACCACAACCCCCACAGATTTTTATAGCCAGAGGTTTTGAGGCTTTATTTCCCCACACTGGAACCCTGGGTTGTGCAGTTTGTCTGGCTCCCCAGCTGTTCCTCCCGGTTTATCTGCGTGCAAATGTTGGACTTCCCTCTCTGCTAGTCACTGCCTTGCTGCACATCCTCTCCGCTGCTCATCCCCGACTGCCTGTATCTGCCCCTCCTACCAGTCTGAATGAATGTTTCTTCTTTAACTCCTTGGTTGTTGGACACTTCTACAGTTTAGTTTTCTGGCAATTCTGGTTGTTTTTTGTTTTTAAATTGGTTGTTGTCCTTCTTTTGGTTGTCCAAGGAAGCAAAGCATATCTACCTATGCCTCCATCTTGGCCAGAAGTCAAGAATCAGTCTTCCAACTTTGTTCTTCTCTCTCTATACTTTGTTGGTTGTTCTGGGTTTTTCCCTCTCCATATAAACTTTAGAATTAGTTTGTTGATATCCACAAAATAATTTTCTTGGATTTTGATCAGGATTGCATTAAATCTGTAGATCAAATTGGAAAGAACTGATATCTTGAAAGTATTGAGTTGTCCTATTCATGAACATAAGATATCTCTCTTTATTTAGTTCTTTGATTTTGGTCATCAGAATTTTGCATTTTTCCTCATATAAGTCTTGTACATATTTTGCTAGATTTATATCTACATATTTCATTTTGGCATGCTAATATTAATGCTATTGTTTTTATTTGTAGTTTTTTTCCATTACTATTTATCCACCTTATACCCTCTTCAACATCTACCCATTCCCTCTCACCCACACTACCACACTGTTGTCCATGTCTATGAATCCTTTCCTTTTTTGCTCAGTCCCTCCATTCCCTAATACCCCCCACCCTGAGAGCTGTCAGCCTGCTCTCCATCTATGAGTCTGTCTCTATTTTGCTTATTAGTTCAATTTGCTCATTAGATCCCACATATGAGTGAAATTATAAGGTATTTGTCTTTCCCTGACTGGCTCATTTCATTTAGTGTTCTCCAGGTCTATTCATGTTGCTGCAAAGGGTAAAATTTTCTTCTTTTTTACAGCTGAGTAGAATTCCATAGTGTAAATGTACCATAGTTGTTTTATCCACTCATCTACTGATGGACACTTGGGTTGTTCCAACTGTTGGCTATTGTAAATAACACTACAATGAACATAGGGGTGCATATGTTCTTTCGAGTTATGTTTCAGGGTTCTTTGGATAAGTTACCAGAAGTGGAATTCCTGGGTTATAAGGTAATTTCATTTTTAATTTTTTGAGGTAACTCCATACTACTTTTCACAGTGGCTGCACCAGTCTGCATTCTTACCAACAATGCAAAAGGGTTCCCCTTTCTCCACATCCTCACCAGCAAAAACCACTTGGTCATTGCCGGTATATGTGAGAGACTTTATATATTAACCTTATATCTTGCACTCTTGCTATAATTACTCATTATTTCCAGAATTGTTTGCCTCAGTTCTTTCAGGTTTTCTACATAAACAGTCAGGTCTTCTGCAAACAAAGACAGTTTTATTTCTTCCTTCCCAATCTGTATACCTTTTATTGTCTCGTTGCATTAGCTAATGTCCCCTTCGTTTTTACAAGCCTGCAAGAGCCACTCAAGCTTCATATTGGATCCAGCTCCAGGGGTCTTTTTTAGGAAGCTATATCTTGAATCAGAGGAAGTTGTTGCCATATCAGCCCACTTTTCCTTATCTGGCTCTATATTATAATTGTCCATCTTGCCTCAGCAGGCCTACTTTCCCAGTTTATGCTAATACATATTATGTCTTGAAGGTCATTCAATGTATCTTTTTTCTTCTTTAATCGGATAACTTTCTCTGGCTGGGCCATCCTTGCCCTTAGTTCTGGATATGGTGTTCGTGGTGGGAGATGTAAGCAAAATTTGAGGAGGACAGCATTTTTTGGCAAGGCTTCTGCCTTGGTTGAGGTGTCTGCATATTCTCTAAACTTGGGAGAAGGGGAATTTATTCTACCGTCACTTTGGAGTAGAAGTCTTGCCAGCTTGCAAATTCATTCTTCTCTGAGGTTCTGCTATTTTACAGTTAAACCCTATACCTGGCTATCATTTTGGTTTCTGTAAGTTTTTTCGTTTTGCTTTGCTTTGTTTTGTTTTGTTTTGGCTTTTGTGCTGCCTTGTAGGCTCTTTGACTTTTACATTTTGCCGTAAGTTGGTAATTGGTTAAACTTAGCCTGTCATTTTCTCTCTTTAATGCATCAGTGACACTTAGCAGCGACAAACTGATTTCAAAGTCCTTAAAAGTACTATTTCTCTTATACTTCTCAAATGCCAAGAATATTGAGAAGCAAGTCCATCCCCTCCTACCTGTAACATTTCCCAGTTCAACACAGATACCTACACAATAGCAATACAAATGAAGCATGAGAGGGCTTATTGACATTCCAAATAGCATTGTGATATGATCCTCCTTGATATCTGACCCGTATGTGACTGGACTCGAGAATCCCATGCATCAAATTTACTTTTTTTTCTTGATATAGCAATTTTGTATTAATCTTTATTGTATTTTTTTCCATTACCACTTTAGTCCCCTTGTACCCTCCTCACTAGAGCGATCACCACACTGTTTTCCATGTCCATGAGCCCTTTTTCCTTTTTGCTCAATCCCTCCACCCTCTCACCTTGCCCCTGCCCCACCCCAATCCTAGCTCTCACCCTGCTCTCTATCTATGGGACAGTCCCATATCCCATTTGGGGTTAGTTCAGTTTGTTCATTAGATCCCACATGTAAGTGAAATCATATGATATTTGTCTTTCTCTAACTGACTTATTTCACTTAGCATAATGTTCTCCAGGTCCATCCATATTGTCACAGAGGATAATTTTTTTGTATGGCCAAGTAGTATTTCATTGTGTAAATATCCCACAGTTGTTTTATCCATTCATCTACTAATAGACACTTGGGTTGCTTCCATATCTTGGATATTGTTAATAACACTGAAATGGACTAAGGGGTGCTTATGTTCTTTGAATTAGTGTTTTCAGTTCCTTGTGATATATTCCCAGAAGTGAGATAGCTAGGTCAAAAGGCAGATCCATTTTTAATTTTTTGAGGTATTTGCATATTACTTTCCACAGTGGCTTCACCAATCTACAATCTCACCAACGGTGCAAAAGGGTTCCCCTTTCTCCATATCTCAGCAGCATTTGTTATTTGTTGATTTATTGATGATAGTCATTCTGACAGGTGTGAGGTGATATCTCATTGTGGTTTTAATTTGCATTTCTCTGATGATTAGTGACTTTGAGCATCTTTGCATATGTCTGTTGGCCATCTGTATGTCCTCTTGGGAAACTGTCTATTCAGATCCTTTGCCCATTTTTTAATTGGGTTGTTTGTTTTTTTTGATATTGAGTTTATAAGTTCTATATAAATTTTGGATATTAACTGCCTATCAGGCAAATGTGTTATTCCATTCTGTGGCTTTTCTTTTTATTTGGTTGATGATTTCCTTTGCCGTGCAAAATATTTTTAGTTTGATGTAGTCCCATTTGTTTATTCTTTTCTTTTGTTTCCCTTGCCTAGAGAGATATACCCAATAAATTATTGCTATGAGCAATGACCAAGATTTGCTGCCTGTGTTTTCTTCTATGATTTTTATGGTTTGAGGTCAAACATTTAAGTCTTTGATCCATTTCACATTTATTAGGTGTGTGGTACAAGAGGGTTACCTAGTTTTATTATTCTATATGTATCTGTCCAAGTTTCTGAACACTGTTTATTGAATAAACTATCTTTATCCCATTGTATGTGCTTGCTTCCTCTGTTGAATATTAATGACTATAAGTTATGAGTTTATTTCTGTTCTCTCTATTCTGTTGCATTGATCTATGTGCCTCTTTTTATGCTAGTAGCAGGCTGTTTTGATTATGATGGCCTTGCAGTATAGTGTTGTATTAGGTAGCATGATTCCTCCAACTTTGTTTTTCTTTCTTAGGATCACTGTTACTATGCAGGGCCTTTTGTGGTTCCATATCAATTTTTAAAATATTTGTTCTGTTTCTGTGAAATATGTCTTTGGAATCTTGAGAGGAATTGTGTTGAATCTATAGGTTGCTTTGGGTAATATGGACATTTAATCAGGTTAATTCTTCCTATGCATGGACATGGTATATGCTTCCCATTACTTGTAGCTTCCTCGGTTTCTTTCTTCAGTGTCTTGTAATATTCCAAGTCTAAATCTTTTTATTCCTAGGTATTTCATTTTATTTTTTAAAGATTTTTTTGTTTATTTATTTTTAGACAGAGGGGAAGGAAAGGGGAAAGAGAAGGAGAAAAACAGCAATGTGTAATTGCATCTCACATGCCCTCTACTGGAGACCTGGCCTGCAACCCAGGCATGTGCCCTGACTGGGAATTGACCTGGCAACTCTTTGGCTCACAGGCTGGTGCTGAATACACTGATTTGGGTGCTGGTCCAACTTGTTTAGGACTCTCTGAGCTTCCCGGACTTGTGTGTCTTTTTCCTTCACCAGATTAGGGAAGTTTTTGGTCATTATATCTTCAAATAGGTTCTCAATCCCTTGTTTGTTCTCTTCTCCTTCTGGCATTTCCATGATGAGGATTTTATGACTCTTCATGTTGTCCAAAATGTTTCTTAAGCTCTCCTCATTTTTAAAAATTCTTTTTTCTGTTTACTCCTTTGCCTGGGTTTCTTTATTTTTCCCCCTCCCTTGTCTTCCAAATCACCGATTCAATCTTCTGCTTCTTCTAATCTATTACTTATTCCCTCCAGTGTATTACTGATTTCAGATATTACATTCTTTATTTCTGCCTGATCCCTTTTTATGGTTGCTATGTCTTTTTTCATGTTGTTGAATACCCTTATAACTATTACTCTAAATTCTCTATCTGATAAATTGCTTGCCTCCATTTTATCTAGCTCTTCTGGAGAACTCTCTTGTTATTTCTTTTGGGGTCTGTTTCTTTGTCTTCCCATTTTGGCTGCTTCTTTATACTTATTTCTATGTACTAGGTAAATCTGCAATGACTCTAGTATAGGCCTTCGTCAGATGCCACTTGTGACTGGCCCTGGTCAACCTGTTTGGAGCTATCAGCAATCCACTGTGTGTGGCTACTTCTGTTGGATATGTTTGTGTGCAGAAAGAACAAGGCTACATGGTAAGTCTGGCTTTTACTGGTACAGACCTGGGGTAAGGTCAACTGAAATCTCAGAGCTCTGCCTTAGTTGTTAAACTAATCAATGATATAGCCTCCAGCTGTAATCAGCAGCCTGGCTTAAGCACCACAGGGTGTGGCTAATGCTTCCCCTCTGGCTGATACTACTTGGAGAGGAGTGTTCCGCCTGAGAAAGATGGCTTCTGCAGTATGGGGAATGACTCAGCACAGGGATCCTGGCGGCTCTTCCTTCAGTTCTCTCACCAGAGCCATCAACCTCAGACTCTCCTCAAGCATCTCTAGTGCATTTTGCCCTCCCTCTGCTGGAGCCCAGAGTAAGTGGCTGTAAATGAAACCTTGTCTTTGGCCCTTCAAGAGGCTCTCTGTGTCTCCAGCCATCTCTCTCTGGCGGATAGAAACCCTGCTCCTTTTCACAGCTGGATGTTATCTGGATTCTTTTCCAGCTCTGGTACTGTAGGCTGAGGAACCCATCTTAGAGTTTAGACCCCACACTTCTCAGGGGGAATCCCCTGGCCACTGAACTATCCCTCTGGGATTTCAGCTGCCACCTGTGGGAACCCAGTCAGCCTTCTCACACCTCCTCTGCATTCCCCACCAGTCTTGTTGTGGTGAAATGATTTCTTTTGTCTGTCCTTGATTATAATGCTTCTCCCCTGCTAATGTTTAGTTGGTTATTCAGGATGCTTTGTCTACAATTTAGTTGTAATTCCAGATTAGCCCTGGGTGGTGGGTGGGGGGAAGTTAGTATAATTTCCACTTACTCCTCTGCCATCTTGGATCTCAGCTGAGTCTACTTTTTAAGATCACTTCATGGACCAACTGCTTTATGTTAGGTTCCTGAGAAGGAGATCCTGAACCAAGGATTGGGATGCAAGTGATTTATTTTAAAAGATATATATATCCATGTAGAGAGAGAGAAATAAGTAAGCGGGAGAGTTAGAATATGGAAGGAGAAGCAGATAAGACAAGATGAAGTTCTGGGTGAAGTTTTCCATTCAGCCTGATCTCATGAAGCATATGCATTTTACCTTGGAATGTGTTTCAACTTGAGGCAAGAGAAGTGGTCCTTTGCACTTCTCCACTGGCTATCATTATTGACTCCTAGCTATCCTGAATGGAGTGTAAACTTGTAGACACTTCTGGCTCTCCACTGGGGCAGCCATCTGAAGGACATTTGGGCATTGATTGAAGCATAGCACACACAACTTAGGGGATAAGTTCAGTAGTAAAAGAAATCTCAGCGTCTGAGTGTAGCACCAAGAATATCCACTGCAGATATTCTGAGAGGCTTGCAGTAGGCCAGGGCAACAAGATGCCAGCACACAATGTGTTTAGACTCTCCTAAACCAATATGGATATTTCTAGGATTTCCCAACCACCTGAAGTTCAACCTGAGTTTGGAGAGAGATAAACATCATCACTTTGCCCATTTGTTACTCTTGTCCAGTTTATCCCAGCACCAGAAGGTCTCTTTACATTCTTTTAGGGAAATGTTCTCATATCATATCTTTTCCTTCATTTTTCTACAAGTAACAGAAGAAAATCTGTGATCTTAAATTCCTCATAGCATGATGTCATATTTAAAAAAACCCTATATTTGTATTTTAAGGAATTGATGTTCTGTTTCAATAAAGTCTAGATTTAGCAAAATAAAATACTGGCTTCAACCTGATACCTTATATTGACCTAAAATTTCTATTTTGCAACTTCAAGACAAGCCATGACTTTCCTGAACTTGGCTGGGTACTCCTGACCCTCAAAGCAATGGACATCATTGATTCAAAAGGTAGTATTGCCAAGGGGGCAACTTCCATGAACAAAATATTGGTTTCCTTACTAGCTCAATGATGTCCTTCCTGTCAAACAAATTATTGTAATATTATTGAACATTTACAACTCTTCTGCACTCTGACATTCTTATAATTCTGCTCATGCTGTTTAGAAACTTTTTTCATGCTCAGTCAGGCAACCCTGGTTGTCTTCTGTCCTTTCTTTTCCTGTTGCCTTCAGTGTACTTCCTAAGTCATGTCACCCTAACTTTTTCCCAGAATTTTTTTCCCATCTAATTTACATAGAGCTTAGAAGTCAGATACACAAGCATGTTCACATTGTATAATTAAGAGTTTCAACAGTTTAGATAAGAGACTAAGTTTTCTTCCATAGCATCACATAAATGCCTTATTTTTAAGAGTCTGCATTACAGAAACTTCAGGTAATCCGATCTCTTGTGTTTGTATGTGTATACCACGCACATGAGTATATGTGTGTGTTTTCTTTTCTCCTTGGTCCTTTTTAACAAATGATAGTATTGAAGTTGTTAGAAATAAGGCCTTCTATAAGTGGGTAGATTCTCTTCTCAGCAAGTTATATTAAAGGAAAGTAAACATGGAAAATTTCTGGAACTTTCCTCACCTGTCCTATTCAAAGACCCAGATTACTAGGGGTCCTACAGATTTACGTGCTCTTTGAGACAGAAAAAAGATCTGGTTTTATTGCTGGAGAAGGGAAAGAGTTGGGGTGAAGAAAAAGAAAACATCCAAAACAAAGCTCCAGGAACATGGGCTCATGGGCAAACCCATGACACCATGTGTGAGGTTGATTGTAGATGTGGGGTCTGTGGCTTTCAATTAACTAGACCATGGTGATACATCTCATTCTCTGAGTCAGTAACATCATTACCACTGGTTTCCACACTGGAGGATTGCTCTATTTTCTCAAGCTCTTTTTTTCTTCTTTAGAAAAATATTTTTATATTACTTAATGGAAAGCACTACATCCAAGGTTATATCATGAGCTGGCTGTTTTTTCTCCATTCTTATAAGTGTCACTGTTGACATCACGTCAGATTGATTCCACTGATGTTGCATTCCTGGTGCATATATAGGTTTCATGGAAACCAAAGTAAAGGATAATTCTGATGGTAAGATTGGTGGTAGTGGGTGCTGTGCTTGTGGTGTAGCAGTCAGTGTGAAGGTGTATGGGAAGGCAGGGAGGCTCCTGCTCCTCTGGATTAAAGCTCACAAGACCTGTGGCTGTCCCACTTTACTGGTGGCCTGTTAAAGCAAACAGAAGTTAATCTTCCAAGGGTATGATAGACACCTGCCTCCACTTTAAATTTTCCAGTGAGTTCCCCCAAGTTGCTAATTTCACTGTTGGGTGGTTGACCATGGTTGTCAGAAAACATCTTTTTGTAGTGAGCCAGAATCAACTTCTTTATCGTCCCTTTTATTTTTCTGTCTCTTGTTTCTCATATCTGTTTCCAGTTCTGGGCTGGAGCAGCAAAAGATCAGCTGATTTTCCTCAGTCCTTCAACTACTTAATAATGTCCACGAAGTCCTTGTTAACATACATAAAAAATGAAAAATGCAGTGAGTCTATTTTGGTTTATTCCTGTTGAACTGCTGCAAGGGTTTTGCTTGCTTTTGCAATATTATGCTGTACTGAATAGACTCAGGGCTAGTGTATCCAGAGCAGATTTTATGCTGATAAAGACTGTTCATGAAGATCTACATGCCTTTTGTTATTAACTTTTGACCTGACACCCCCTTCTCATTTTACTCTTTTTTGCAGATATGGATCCCAGGCCCTAGAGACAAGGTAGTAGTGTTTGCAAGCTTCATCTTTTGTTATGTGCAGTTAGCTCCCCATAGTGCTAGAAGCTGCAAAGGAAGAAGTGAATATTGATGTTCCTTGAAAGTTTTTCACAGCTCAGCTCAGGGTCTTGCAAAACAAAATCCAGGGGCTAGGTACATTTTAATGGAAAACCTTAGCATTCAGCTATGAGAGATGCTTGAGATTGATAGTCTGGAATGTTAATATGTGCACATTAACTAAGGTATCTGTTTTGGTTGCATTTCAGAATGAAAGACTGCTTCATGGTTATTCATTTAGAGGAATACACAGCTAGGAAATACTTTATTTTCAGATATGGATTCGTGCAGCGATAAAGTACCGGTCTGTTACATTACTGGCAGGACATACAGATTAGTGAAATTCTGTCACTTCATAACTTCTGTTTGTTTTAACAGGTCAGAGAGAACGTTTATGTGAGTCCTGAAAACTACCGCAGACATGCTGGGATCTGGAGGCATTAAATGTAAGTGGAAAGCATGATATTAGTTTTGTGGCGCACGTCTGACATGAAGTTGATTATTATGTCACAGATTTGAACCTGCTAATCGTGGGCTGAACTGGCAAGACCTGCTTGGACAAGAATAAAATGCTGTAATTATTGGGACAGTTGGATCCATCTGCTGACTATACCCGTGTAGTGACATGGATGTGAATGCATATGACATTTTGTTCATCTAAAGAGTCATCCCCTATTCTGTCTCTTGACAGATCCATGCAGTTTAAGGCTAATGAGCAACTTCAAAGGTTCTTAAAGTGTCCTTGTCATGAGTCTCCTCTTGGAAGTATTTTTCTCTATGCTACCCACCCCCAACACCACACTTTTTCTTTTTTCTTTTCCTTTCCTTTCTCTTTCTTTTTAAGTTAGTTTTGAGATTTCCCATTTAGAAGGTCCTTACCGTAATTACAGGAAGTCCTCTCTATGCAAAGATGCTTGGCCTCACCCTGTACAGCTTGTCCTCACAGTCAGAGAGACCTCTAGCTTTCTTGTCGGAGAAGGTGTTTCTATTCAGGAGTGCGAGGACTTTTAGTTCTTTTAAATGTGCATAATTAGTCCAATTATAAGGCATTCCTGCAGAGGAAGCTAGCACACAGATATTTTATAATGCACAGGTGTGTAATTTAGATTACCTGGAAAGCAATTAGAACAAATGTTTCAAAAGTCAGGGCAGGAATTTGCTCTTTAGTTTTTCTCTAGTGCTATTGAACAAAAAGTCATATTCATTCATATCTACATTATTGGAAGAGTAAGTCAGGGAGTGTCTCCATCACATTCATTGTCTGTGTCAGGTCCTGAGGAATCTCCTCTTGTTTGTACTGCCACCATTGCATTTGGTTTGCTTCCATCAGTCCTCTATCACTTCAAGCTTCTTTTCAGTTCCAGCTCTCTAGGTCCCTCTGTATAGGATTGCCTCCCACGTGTGCTTGGCTCTCTCCTTGGCATCACAGGTCTCTGAGTGTGCAGGGCTCCTGCGCTCACCCACCTGCATCAGAACTGACGCACCGCTGAGCTTGATGGGAACAGTGTTCTCTGGGGCATATTAAAGCCATTCAACTGGGAAAGTAGAGAAAAAATAAATACCACTTAAGGAGTAGTAAAACAATTGAGTTTTGTGTCATTTTGAAGCTTTATTGGAGGAAAAGGGTTTATGATGGGGTAACCATGTGGGGAGATGGGCTATGAAGCAAACAGTGTGTGGGTCTACATTTTCTTGTCCAACAGCACTCAGAACATGCGGAAGACAAAGAGGGCTTTAAGTGGCAGTTCAAATCTCTGGATAACATCTTTCTTGTTATTGAAAGAGGCATTTCCAGAATGCCAGATTGTTGAAAACAGCATTGCAGGGAGGAGGTGGACCAAGGTAGTAAGTTTTTTTCAGCCTTCACATTTGTAATTTGGACAGGTTGTCTCTCTAGCTCAGGAGGAAAAGGCAATGGAATCTAGCCTGCCAAGACAATAAAAGCTTTTTTAAGACTGTGCTCTGTTAGATAAACAATTTTCCTTCTGATCTCCATCCCATAAATCCTCTGCTGACTCTGACTTATTTTCGTGTGTATCTCAGAATACAAAATCTTTTATTAACCGTGATGTAATGGGAGCTATTCATCTAATTGATCACCTCTCCATACTACAAATTTCTAAAGCAGTAAAGCAACGGGAGGAACAAACAGCTACGAAAGATTAGCAGAGCAATTGCATTTGTTGAAATCGGTGAGTAAGATTTTTGCTTTTAGAGAAAAATGTACTTTTAGATTTTAAAAAATCCTGGTAGAAGAGTTGATGTTAGGGTTTCCTTCAAGATCATTCATTTTTTTTTTTTTTTTACTTTTGAAGTCTAAGGGCTCCATATTTTGGTCCTCGTAGGGCTTCTCAGCACAGTCGTTAATGGAGGGATTGGGGAGGGAGAGAGATTGAGAGAGGGAGCAGAGAGCACAGAAATAAAGAAGGGCAGGATCTGGCACACATCATTGTGGAACTTTATCCGTTGGGATTCTTCTGTCTTTGCTGAGACACAGTTTATACACAGTTTATTGTAGTTTCTGTGTAATTATAAGAAGGCAAGTAAAGATGTCTGTTTCCATAAGGAATGTCTTATACCAGTTTTAGTTATGATGCTAACTTCCCATCTCCCTTTCCTTCTTATACCCCCAAAATCAAGCAATAAAATTGAACTTCTTTAGACTGTGAAGCATTTACACTACTATTGCTCCAAAAGATGAATACTGAAAATGAAAGCTGTTCAACTTAATCAGGATCAATTTGCTGTCTCAAAAAGAGTAAAGAGCAAACAACTTTAGTTAACTTTGTTTTATATTCTGAATATCTTTAGTGACTATTTCAAAACTAAATAAAGTATACAGGGGTTGTTTGATTTTTAATGCCAAAAGAATCCTGGGGTTTTAAAGCTCTCTGTATATTTAAGTACTATTGACATTCTTAAGACCAACAGAATAACAGTGTTTTAAGATCCCTGAAGCCCTAGTTACCTTTCCATTTGTGAGCCATTTAGCCATCAATAGAGTGAGTTAAAAGCCCAGCTATAAGCTCTCTACCCAACTAGAGTGTATACATACTAGGTTCATAACTATACCAAATAAATCTTCATTTTCCTTCCTTTTTTCTAATGATGTGACATATTTATGTTTTTAGTCAAAGTGCATGATTTCTATTTTCTTTAAAATTAGAGTGCATCAAGAGAAGGAAAATGAAAATTCTGACTTTATCAAAATACTAATGTGAAAATAAGACAGTTTTATAAGAAAGTATTGAGGGAAAGAGGGTGTGCTTAACTAAAACTTGAGTGTATACTTATAGTATTTAAGTACAACTTGACAAATGCCACAGAAATACATGGAGGATATTTGTTGAATACTTTTGCTAGAAAAGTCTTGCCTAGCTCTGCATTTTTTATTTTTTCTGTATTTTTCAGTGTCAATATCTTTTTTCTGAGTCACAGTCTTTAAGAATATATTGCTTACATTTAACTTCCTACAAGACTCAGCTTCAATCTCTGTAACCCATTATTATAATGTCTGCTAACTTTTAAAAAGAAGAATTATTGGAGTGACATTGGCTAACAGGGTCACATACAAGTAGGATGCAAGGGCACGTTTTTGTGATCCATGATCTGTGTGACCACCACACAAAAGCAAATCATCTTTTGTCACCATATATTTGGTCCCCTTCACCCTTGACTCTCCCCGCCACCTACTTCCCTCTGGTAACCAACATACTGTGTCTGTCTGTGTCTGTAAGTTTTAGTTTTATATGCCACATATGAGTGAAAGCATATGGTTCTTAGCTTTTTCTGACTTATTTTGCTTAGCATAATAGTCTCAAGGCCCATCTATTTTCTTGCAAATGGCAGTATTTCATCTTTTCTTATGGCTGAGTAGTATTCCATTGCACACGTGTACCACATCTTCCTTATCCAATCCTCTGTCGAAGGACACCTTGGTTGTTTCCATTTCTTGTCTGTCATGAATAATGCTGCAGTGAACATAAGGGTGCATATGTCTTTGAGATCACTAATTCCTAATTTCTCTTTTTATGCATGTTGTATTATATGAAACAGTTTTGTTAACTAAGTACCTATCATGTGTTAGGCATTTTTTAAGGCTTCCAGATCCTCAGTCTTTCCTATAGTGAGCAGATTTAATAAAAAAGATGGGCCTTGGAGTGAGGCAAGAGCAGGGTGTAAAACTCATTTTAACCGAGGCCACATCAGCCTCATGGTTGCCTTCAAAGGACTGAAATAATTTTAGGACTGTGTAAATGTAACTACTCCTTAACTGTTAAGGAGTTGAAATTATGTTTGGCCCTTTGAAGAAAACCGCAAGGCTGATGTGGCCCCCGGTGAAAATGAGTTTGGCACCCTGGGGCTAGAGTGATCTCAGGCTTTTTCTTCCTGAATTCTACAGCCAGTCACCTCGTTCTCTCCTGTAAGCTTAAAAACTAGCACCAGCAGGGTCTCATCCAATTTTTGTTTCAGAGTTAACTTGATGACTGATGGTCTCTATAAACAAGAAAATAATTTAGCTTGTTATGTATTTTGCAACAATGAAGGAATTAATTTGGCATGATACATGTGTTCCATTATTTATTTTAAGATTATATTTGGTTCTGTTTTCCCTGTCCTCAATTGGTCCTTGTATTTGTTATTAAAACATATTTACTAACCTTACTATGTTTGGCACAGTCTTTCAAATAGTGAGATACCCCCTACACACAGAATGTATACCATCCAGCTATTTTGAGTCCACTTGGGTAAACAATTACATACATAAAAACTATTAAATAATAAAGCAGCAATGTGATAAAAGTAAAGGCTTTTAATTAAGAATTGCCTCAGTGGTACAGGCAGTAAATAATCAGAATTTATAATAACAGGCAATCACTGAAATTAAATAGGCAGGAAAAGTTTTGTGGAAGTTCTGGAGCTTGAGGGAGGTCTTAAAGGATAGGTTGGGTCTGTAGACGAGTAGCAATACCATCAATGTGTATAATTCTTTAGTGTTTATAGTTGTTTTACAGGTAGGGTCTTTTTGTTTGTTTGTTTCTAGGCAAAGAACTTTGATAACCTTTGTTTCAAGCTTTATCCCCAGCCTTCACTTCTTCATCCGAATTAACTGCAATGACTGATTCGTGTATAAAGGAAAACTGGAAAGGGCTGCTGTGTCCAAGGGGTTTGGGCTTAAAAATATTGGAAATCTAGATTTTATCAGATCCATGAACAGAATCTGAAACAGCATTCATAATGTAAAATAGCAGCTGTGAGTAACTCGGTCAAGATATACCTTCTCCAGAAGCTGACTTAACACAGTTTTCTTCATTCTTGGAAGCCTCATTAAAATTCTCCATGAGATCTGAGAATTCATCCTCACCCTCCTCTCCGGTAGCAAGTGGTGCTTTTCCACCCACAGGTTGTTTGGGCAGAGCTTCACCAGTCTCTTTAACTGGTCAGACTGGCTGCACCAAGCTGGTTTAAGGTGCTGGGTAGCATTTCTGTCAGCCGCTTTGTCTCAGCGCAGCAGTGATGGTGAAAGTGTTCGCTGCCAGAGATGCCTGGACTTCGCAGTTGAGAAGCTACATCACTGCTCCTTGGTTTTGGGCCATACTCCCACATCAATACTAGAGATACCACTTACCTATAACTTCCTGCAGGAGGACTGAAGCTCCATATCCCCTGCCATTGCTGTTCTGTGAACCGCCTCCTTTCTGGGGCCAGCTCCTCTCCCACCAATTGCCACTTGTGCTTGTACTTGGTGAAGTTGCTCCTGGTTCAGCATAGTTTCTTCTTGTTGGAGATGGGACTGGCCTCTAGGGGGACTAGGGTTGGCCCTCAGGGGGACTTGGGCAGACAGCTGAGATTGGTTGGCGGTGTCTGTTTTAATCCTCTCCCATGTGCTGGGAGTAATGTGCGCCATCTCCATTTTACGTATCAGAACAGTTACAGTTTCAGTAACTTGCCCTGTGCCATAGAGAAACCTGAATCCGCAACCTAAGACACATAGAAAAATATTTGTTCGAATATTCTAGGCCAGAGGTTAGCAAACTATGGCTAGTGAGCTATGTCTGGCCTGCCAATTGTTTCTGTAAATTCAGTGTTATTGGAACAAAGCCATGCTCGTTCATCATGTATCAGCTAGGGCTGCTTTTGCACTCCAACAGCAGAGCTGAGTAGTTAAGACAGGGATCAACTGGTTGCATATCCTAAAATATTTACCGTCGGGCTCCTTGCAGAGAAAGTTTGCCAACCCCTGTTCTAGGGATAAAACAAAAAGAAAAACAAATATTAGATAAAATGAACTTTCTATTTAAGTTTTCAGAAATATTTTCTATAATATTTCTATAAGCAAAGACTTCTATGAATCAAAGACCACCACTTCATGTGTGGTAGGATCAAGAATAGCAAATATGTGAGTGTGTGATATGTATAATATTACATGTGATACATAGGTATGATATATATGAGATCTATATGTGATGTACATATGAAATTCTATAGCACTGCCTCTTAAAATAGGGGGAAGGCAAAGCATTTTAGATTTAGCATGTAGGAAAGGCATTCCTGTACTAATGGGGACCCGCTGGTTCTTTCCGCACCAAAAGGATGAGTTGTATTATTCATTCAAGTCAGATCATTGAAATTTTCACTTATTCTTGGCTCCCTCCTTATAAAGATACTGCTTTATTCAGATTCATAAATCACACTAGGAAAATACAGTTAAGGAAAAGGTTTGCATTATGGGCTCATTCAATTAAACCTTCTGGAGGGCATGATTGCTTTATGCCTGAAAGTGGAACAATGTCTCAGTAGAAATTAAAAACATAAAGGAATGTGTTCAGGTAATTGCTTATTAAACTTTCAAACCCAATGACAATAACAAATTTAAATTGATTGCTTAATGTGCTTAAACTAGATGATGCTGAATGTACAACCACGCTGCCGCAGTGAGGCCTGAAAGTAAACCTGATTGAGTAGCTAAGTACAGCAGTACCTTTTTGTCTCTGCTGACTCAGAGAGCATTCAGTAAGGCTGGATGGGTAGTTTAAATTACATTGGTTAGTAGCAAGTGTAACCGTTTCTAGTTTGTAGTGACCCTTGGCTCTGAAGGTTTCAAATCAGCTGTGGGTCTCAGCAATAGAAAGACAGAGGCGCTCATGTTCTTGCCCCTGGAGTGTATTTTCAATGGCGTTTATTGTTTGCCTCCAGGAATCTCTCCTGGCTTCCGCTTCTTTCCTTTACCGCTGACCCATACGTTGGAAATCGATAGAAGTTTAATTACAGAATCAACTTTTCTGGTCTTCTTAAATGTCTAATCAGCATACATATTGTCTTTAGAAAGGACCTTGTAAGTCATTATTAGAGAGAGTTCCATAAATATTCTGATTAGCCTGTATGTAGGGAATGTCTGTCTCAACACTAATATAAGATAACTTCACTTAACTAGAACTGTTAAAATTAAGACTCATCTGCAGTCATTTTTTTATGGATTCTATAAACTCACTTATCTGTAAATTATTAAAATAAATATTTAATGTCTGAGTTTTTATCTTTACTCTTTGAGGAATGATGAGGCATGAAAGAAATAAATTTTCAGATAATTTCCTATACTATTTTCAACTATAGTTATAGTACCATATAGTATTAAAGGATTTATAGTAGTGATCTGGAGACCTTTCATCTCATAGGAAAACCACAGTTACCTTACATTAACTATAAACTGTAAGCTAAACTGTGAAAGTAAAACAATAAATAAAAAATGTAAGGTTTTTTTTTTACTCTCCATCTGTTTAAGAGAGAAAATTCAGTCACCCAAATTATCCACTCTCCTTAGTTAAACTGGGGCTGAGTACTTTGCACTTTTTCTTCTATACAGCTGGAGAGACTGGAAATTGAACTATGATATATAGTGAAGGCTGCTCTAGGTATATTCTCTGTGATGAGAAAGTTTATCGTACATACTTGGAGACTCTTAAAAACTGAAGAGTAGGAACACATCAAAAGGAAAAAGAATGAGGGTAAGAGAAGACTGGAGAATAGTCCTTTGGATGAAGGGAAAATAGAAAAGTAATATGTACTCTAAACAGGAGAACTGTGATACATACAAAATGTATAAAAAGAGTTTGAATCAAACTGGCCTTTCTGGAATGTCTTTTTATGATCCGACATCTGTGTGACCACATTTGAGCTGAAATTCTTGAGGATGAAATTCTCCTGGGTGAAAAGCTTCTTGGTTTTGCCACCTTTCTTGTAGATATTTTCTGGCCCTTTTCAAGGTTATTGTTGAGTTCTTCTGATTTTTTTACTTATACATATGAGTCACTATTATGATCCTCCACAGATATCTGTTATACACTGTTATTAGTTAGCTAGGCTAGTTGTGCTGCAGTAACAAGGAACTCCCCCAAATCTAAGCGAATAAAATCACAGAAGTTTGTTTTCTCCCAGGCCTAGCACAGGTCTGCCGGGCCCTCCGCTGTCTTCATTGGGATCCAAACTCTTAGAATGGCATCGATCTGGACCTGCTTGGAAAACCATGGCAAAGGGGAGGAGAGAGAGAAAATGGTGGATTGCACTCTGCCTTTTAAAACATCTACTGGGGATGTCGCTTCTGCTCATGTTTTTTCAGCCATAACTAGCTACATGGTCATGAGAAACGAAAAAGAATGGCAAGGCACAGTTGTC
The DNA here is from genome assembly GCA_004026765.1 of Micronycteris hirsuta. NCBI lineage: Eukaryota > Metazoa > Chordata > Mammalia > Chiroptera > Phyllostomidae > Micronycteris > Micronycteris hirsuta. The sequence continues at coordinate 36,868 of PVJI01005142.1, read as the reverse complement.
CTTGTGCTGAAGAAAACCAGAAGTATTTGATGGAAAGCGTACGCTACAATTAAGTGTCTCAGGAATTACATATAAGGCCCTGGAAAAGGTTTCTGCATCTAAAAGGTTATGGGTTCTGTGAGGTGAAGGGATTTATATGCAACTTGTATGCAAATTCAAGTTGGCCAAACTAATGAACTAGAGACATCTTGAAGTCCCAAGAAGGTGCTACAATGTGATTAGGGCTTGAGTATTGGTTTCCCCACTTCATAGCCCATGGCAGTGGCAGGTGACTTCATTGTTCAGATAATTCAGTTTCCTTATCCATATAGTAGGACGACTGATAATACTTTCCTTGTAGGTATTTTGTGAGAATTATATAAGACAATGTGTATAATGTGCTTCAATAACATTGAGCATGGATAGGAGCTAGAGTCTTGGCTCATATACTTATCTCTGAGGATATGGGGTGACAGGAGAGACTTTGCAGAATGAGTTAAGGTTATCCTTGGAAGCAAGGCTGAATTTATTTAGCAAAAAAAAAAAAAAAGAATTGTGGAGAAAGTAAGCAAAACGTCAGGGTTAGGGTGGGACTGCAGTGTTTGGGAAAAGTAATTAGCCCTGTTTGATTGAATCAGAGAGTTTGTGGAGAGAGCATTTTTTGAGGCAAGGCAGGACATTGTAAGCGCAGAGTTTAAAACCAAGCTAGGAAAAGTGTTTGGATAGAAATGTGAGGGGAGGTTGGAGAAGCAACAACGTGGGGAGGGAGCTATTTGTGCACCAAGAGGAAATACAGGCAGAAAGGAGGAGAGAAGATCTCTAAGATGTTCTACTAAGAAAACAAAGAGTCTGGTTAACCATGGCTAACTGACTTATAAGGTAATGAGAAGGAAAGATACAGAGAGAAACAATTCTGAGGACCAAAAAGTCTGGTATTTTATGCTTCAATACCTAAGTACAACAAAGCATGTTACAGCTGAGTGATTACCCTAACTTAATTTCCTGTCCTTAGATGACATATTACAGCTCTGAATACTACCCAGACACAGTTTTCCTTGTGTATTGATAATATACAGAGAGTCAAAATGAGCCCATGAAATTAGGTATGTTGACTTGTCCGTACCTTGGAGAAAATGCCAAATAAGAGGTTGTCAAATAAATATAATAAAAGCTATGAAAGAAATAAGTGCAGCCCAGTAAACCAATCAGCTTGAAGTTAAAAAAAAAAATAAAGTGAATTCAGTTGTTACCCCAGCAATAATTCCAAGGCTGTGAACACACCGACGACTGGATTCACTGGCAGGCAGTGAGAGCTGTAGCCCGCTCCAGCTGCTGTAGTCCAGGCTGCTTTAGATTAGAATGCAGATGTATAACATTTAAAGTTTATAGTTTAAACATGGATCCATGGATCACTTTAAAGGCAGCCCAACCTGTAAAGTTGCAGAATAGCTATAGACTAAATTGTGGATTAATCTGAGCTTTTAAATGTACTAGAAACAGCCTTGCTTGTGTGGGACTGGAGACAAAACCTTCTCAGTACTTTGCTCCCAGGGAGGTTCAGAGAGAACAACCTTGTGAGTGTCCCGGCAAAAGCGGGATAAGAGTATGGTGTCTCCCCACCCTCATATAGAAAGGAAGACTACAGCTCAGATGTTAGAGCTGTCATCTAAGAGAGTGAAATGGAGATCCTCAGTGCAAGAAACAGATTCAGATCTGTTTCTTCCCCTCTAATAAGGAAAAACTAAGAAAATTCGTATTTAGCCTTGTGACTTCATAGCTGACATACCTAGCAAACAATAAAGTCTTATTAGTTGATATTAGCATACATTTATTTGGGGAAGTGAGGGAGAGAAGGAGAAGGAGTTTACTGTGGAAATGAAAAGATTCAATTTTTATACAGGGTTGGAGTATATAGATATCTGAATATTCATAGGGAATATGCTTTAAGGAGCAGCTAAGATTTCCTGGAGCCGCCAGCCCTTCAGCTGTAGAATAGTTGGCGGTTCCTTAGAATTTACTTCTTTTCTGAAAGCCTCCACTTCTCTTTAGAATTCCAATCTTTTTTGCTCATAATTCAATTCTGCCTTTCTTGAATATCAGAAGTTGCTTTGCTTTCTCCTTTTCTTACTTCGATGCACCGTCCTGGAAAAAAAATCAGACACGTTCTCTCATCCTGTGGGCCTCCGTGCAATTGTCATTCTCTCTTTTATAGATGGAGTCGATTGTTTTCTCTGACCTAACGCTACCCAAATTTCTCTCTCTGTCTCCCACTGCTGCTCTGTCAGAATTTGAGCAGTCCTCCCCAACAGTTTCTGGCTGCTGTTGGGGCACCGATCTCCCCTCCTTCTGCTTTGGGTCCTGGTTCCTCCGTTCTTCCATTTTTAATGCACTGAGTCACTGTGGTGTTTGTGAGCCTACACACATCTTATTCTGTTCACTCTTGTCGAGGCATCCAAGGCAACATGCATTGGCCACATGGGGACATGTTCCTGTGTGCTGTCTCACTATTTATTTTTAACACCTAATACCTTTTACATGGTATGGTGCCACCTAAGCAAACGGAGACATAAGGGTAGACACACACAACACATGCATGTACACGCAGGGGGAGTAAAACAATGTTCCAAAACGGCTTCCTGTGCAGTTCTGGGCAGGAACAGGAAGGAGGCCCTTATTACTTTGCTGACATTGACTCCTCGTGGGTTCTTAGATGAACTTTGGCCAGGAGTGGTGTTGTTATTGTTATTGTTTAGCTCTTGGAATTGAAATTCTAAGCCTTGAGGCCGGGCATGTTTTGTTTAGCTCTCCAGGGGGGTGGAAGGGCACTCCGCTGACCCCTCCCAGCTGGCTTGCTCCACGTGTTTATGTTGCCTGCCTGGCCTCCAAAGGCCTTTTAGTTTGACTCTTGCTCTATATGTCTCTGCATTGTTTGGATTTTTCATATTAAGACTATCCTTAAGAAAGCACATGACAAAAAATGGACCCAAATATAAATGCAGGAACGTCTGTGTTCTGCTGCAGCCATTCACAGGGAATGATCACCGTGGGGGAGATCAGGGGGAAGTTCTCTGAGAGGCTGCACGAAGTAACCACTTGGCTGAAATAACTTGGTTCTACCTTCGCAGTCTCAGAGTCCTGCTATATTTTCTAGCAAACTGAGAGTAGAGAAATCTCTCAGTATTTTTATTACAGTATCAAGAGTTTAAGGGTGTAGCAAATAATAGATGCAACAGGTTAATATACAATGAGAGATAAAACTATCAAAGGAACCAGAAGACTCCAGTTATGGGGCAGTCCAGTCTCTTTCTTTATAGATCTTTGGGAAGCCATATCACATTATAAATGCCAAGTTTATTCAGTAACTGACATGGAAACTGGAAAACTCTAAGTTTGTATTATAAAGTGATTTATTTCCCTTCATTACCACCAATCCTCCCCACCCACCTAAGTAGGCATAAGGTGGAAATGTGCTAAACAGAAAGGTCATGCCCCAATGCAAATGCATTTTGGCTTAAAGTGTGCTTGTCTGTCTGCCCAGGCTGGGTGCCTCAGTGGGTTGCAGCACTGTCTCATACCCCTAAAAGTTGTGGGTTCCATTTCCAGTCAGGGTACATACCTAGGTTGAGAGTTTGATCCCTGGTTGGGATGCATATGGGAGGCAACCAATAGATATTTCTCTCTCACATCCATGTTTCTCTCTCACACTGATGTTTCTCTCTCTCTCTCTGCCCCCTTCTCTATCTAAAATCAATAATAAAATATCTTCGGGTGAGGACTTAAAAAAAGTTGGGCTTGTCTATCTATCTGAGGAAGTCTGCATAAAGGTTTGTTCCATCCATATCTATGTGCGGCAAAGAGTAAGCCTATTATTTATTACTTTAATGTTTTTTATTTTTCCTTCCTATGCTTTTCTAGATCATCTCTTATATTTCAAGAATGTTTTAGGCAATTAACCCCAGTTTAGGAGAATAGGTTTGAATATTCATAAGGGATAGAATTTGAAGAGCATCTAAGACTCTCTTTAGTTATAGAATAGTTAGCAGTTCCTTAGGATTTCCTTCTTTTCTGAAAACCTGAACAAGCACTCTGAAGTCCATTGCTTCTTCAAGAGAAATAACTTGGGCACATGCAGAAGGTCAAACACCAGTTAGAATAGAAAGTGCTGAGAGGAAGAAGAGGAAGTAGGGGGCCTCCGAAAGCTCCATTGACTGTGAGTTTAGCCAGCCCCTCTGGTCCAAAGTTCAGCAAAATTATACTCAGCCAGTGTCCTTAAGACTCGGCTAGTTTCTTTTATATCTTCGATGTGATCTCATCCCCATTCTGAAGAAAGCGGTCCTGGCCTGAGTGGAGGTCTCTTTTCCTTCACATCTGTGCTCTATCCGAATACCCCCTTGGTCAGTGTGTTTCTGTTGCCTGGGAATAGAAATAGACCCTTCAAAATTTGCACTGGGACATAGTTGGGCCTCCGAATGGTCACAAAATGAATTTTATTCGTAGAAGTCCCAGTCGCCTGCGATATATGGTTAAATTAGCCTTTGCTAGGGTTAAAAACATAACAAGAAAACTTGACTCCAGAATCCACAAAGATCTCATCTGCCATCACAGCGTCCTTTGTGGGAAGCGGTAGGAGGGGCACCGCCCACCAGTCCCCCCAGGAGGAGACAGCAATCAGAAACAGGTGGAGAGGAAAATGCAAACTGCCATTGTGTGTGAGAGGGGCATGTTGCATGGACGTTTCATTTCTCTTGAATCTGGACAGACTATTTACAGAATTCAAGGAATCTATTGTATATATTTAAAAACATTTTCTTATTAGGTTTTGCTAGAATAGCTTCCCATTATAAGATAAATTTCTGTCTATGATAAGCAGAGGGCTAAAAATACCTGCTTTGGTGCCCCATGCCATGGCCATGCTTGGCAAGTCTGACATTGTATTTCTGCCTGTAGTCAGAACTGGACGCCACGCAATGGAACGGGATGGCTGCAAGGGTGCAGACAGCCAGATAGCAGAGCTGACCACACAGAGCCATGTCTCTTAGTTATAGGGACACTGCCTTGTACTTCTTTTTGTTCTTCGTGGTGTTTTTCTTTTCTGCCTCTAGCAAGGAAGAACTGTTTCTAAAGTCTATCTGGGGCAGTTAGAATGTGAAATCAGACTCCCTCGAGGAGGAATCAGACATAGCAGACAGTGTGAACTATAAGCCCTACCACAGGCTTAGACAGAAAAAGATCAAATATCTCTGCCATATGGTGAGAGGATTTTCAGGCCCTGATATTAGAAGAGCTAGAGAGGAGGGGGCGGTGCCCCTTAGAGGAAAGGAGAGAAAGATGTGGGAAATAGTTTTTTTTAGTTACAGATCATTTGCCATACATACTTCTGAGCTTCAAAAACCTCCTTGGTCAAGTACATTAAAAATAACACCATGTTTGATTGAGATCCACAGGAGAGGAAAAAAATAAAGTCAAAAATTCACATTAAAAGTAAAAAATCAAATGAATAATTCTGTTGTGCTTTGAAGAAATTCAAGGTAAAGTACACATTAAGGTAAATGTAAGTAAAACAAACATCAGTCAGTAATGTACACGGTGGACGGCATCGGCTTGTTAAAGCCGCGAACATCCCGACTGTGAGGAAACGGACCACGGTGTACGTCATCCGCCCTAATGGGTGGGTTTTAAGGTGCTTTAAAAGCACACAATCTTCACATAATATGTAATATTAACTCAGTAGTTGCAATTAGGTACACTAGAGAGTTAAAAGGAATAACAATGCCTCAGCCTCAGAACAGGGAACCTATACTTCATGATGCTAGTTAAACAGAGTAACCGACACTGTGGGTTACTCAGGTTAGCTATCACTGTAGAGTTATTAAAGGAATTTTAGAGTTGTTTTTCTCAGACATGTATTCTAAGAACCCAGGCATACATATTCACTGAGCTTTGGGTTTTCTTGTTATTGTTTTGTTTCTTGATTAGTTAGACTGGAAGTAAATATACAGAAAATGAGACATAGGATCGTTTCTAATTTTTCTTTAAGTTCTTTACATATTAGAGACACCAAATTACAACTACTTATTTAGAAAATTGTTTTTTAAAATAAATAATTTAACATGAATATATACCAACCTAAAATGTTTCAAGTCAAATATTCTACTTTAATTTATGGGAAGTGATTACTGCAAGACATATGGCGCATTGTAATTACCTGTTTGTCAGAGCGAGAGAAAGGCTATCATAGTAAGTTATGGAGAAGCTGTCATAACTGTAAATCTAGGTCTCTGATTTATGTTGAGGACAGTAAAGCAAATCTTTCCTATTTTTTTCAGTTTCGTGGAATCTCTAATTAAACCAAGGTTTTCTTCTTACTCAGTCTCCCTGTTCATGAGGAACTTGTATAATTAATCACTGATATTTTCCCACTTTCGCTTGATCTCCTTTTCTTTTTTTTTTACCCCAACTCATATTTTTTTACCTATTTGTTTATTGTCCTGAAGCTTGCCAATCTCATGTCTTCTTTTATAGAAAGTCACTTATGTTACTGATGCAATGGGTCATCTTTCAACACAACACATCCTCAAGACAGAATTTGGATGGTTTTCTAGGTCTGATCCATCCAAGGGTCATATTCGGTAGGGTGCTCAAGAGCGGTACTTAAAAGATTTTAATAGCCAATTCAGCAAAGGCTCTGACCAGTCCGAATGGAAAGTAAGCCATCAGTGCTGAAGTGGAATCCTGCAGGTCCCCTGATATGCCAGGCACTTGAGTTGCTGAATTAACTGTGGCACATGGAGCTTCCTTGGAGCATGTACAGTTTACCGGGTGGGGGAGCTCAGAGCCATGGCTATTCAACATTCTGGACAAAGGCTTTCATTACTTTAACAACTGAAAGGACCATGCAGGTGTGTGCTAGCTATATGTCATCCCTGAGGACATCTCTGCAGAGACACCTATTCCTTCCTCAACTACCTGTAGGAGGCCATGGTTCATGAGTGGTTTTGTACCTTGTCATTCCAAGTGTGGTATGTGGACCAGCAGCATCACCAGCACCACCCAGAGCTTTTTAGCAAGACAGATCCTCAGGCCCTAGACCTGACCTACAACCAGAATTTGCATTTTTATCAATCCCTGGGTGTTCTGTCCACACATTGAAGTTTGAGGAGCATTGGTCAGCAACTGCATCCTGATTGGCCAAGAGGTGTGGATGGGTTTTAGTAATCCTTAATTCAAATCACAGATTAGAAGCATTTGGGAAGCATATAAAAAATACATGTGCTTAGGCCCTATTCTATGAGACTGGGCCCCATTACATGAGATTTTGATTTATTTGTCTGGGATGGGGCCCAGATAATAGTAGTATTGTTTAAAATCTTATTAGGTAATTATTTTATATGCAGCCTGGACTAAGGACAATGGGCATCTATATCCGATGTAACTGGAGTAGGTACAATTTGTTTTTATCTGAGGCAGAAATGTACAGGACCACACAGAAAGTTTACTTAAGTTTGCCACTGGGTTTGAAAAATTCAAAGTTGGCTTCAGGCATGCCCCCTCCCCACGCTGTAATTGTATTATCAGGAAATTAAGCAACCGGACTCCTCTGAACAGAAATTTATCTCTGTATATGCTTTTATGCCTAATTTCTTTAACATACACAACTATCACCCCAGAAAGAATTTGCTGTCATTTTAGTTCACCTGATAGCATCAGCAATTAAGAACTGAGCTTCTATGTGAAACTTTCTTGTCACATCCAGAGTTCGCGCATTTATTCTGTTTATTTATTGAATATATAAAAATGAATCTTCTATATACTACCAGTAACATAAGTAATAGAAAGGACCTACTGTTCAGTGTGCAAAGCTGGGTCCCCCATCTCCCGCCTGCCTCTCTCAGTCTGTAAACGTGACCATTTTCTTTCTCTTTCAAGATGAAACCCTAGACCTGGCTGAATATGGACAAAGTGTATATTATGTCCTTATGGAGAGGGATTAGTAAATTCTAACAGACAGTTCTTTATTATCACACTAAGAATAGGAAAGCAACATGTACTAGTTGTATTGCATACTTTCTAAATAATGAATACAAGAGAAAGGTGGTGATTCTAAGGTTTTTACCTACACTTTGCTTAATGAATTTTATCAATGAAAAGATAGATGGTTGTGCCAGAGTCCTTGAGATTAGTAATCACCACAAGTTTAACAATGATAAAAATGTCTTGAGACCAACTTGGTGCCATGTTCTTTGAAATTCTTAATGCCATTCTCTTCCACACAGATACGGAATTCTGTACTGACATTATGTAATTAGGACAAGAAAGTCGTGCTTACCCTGAATGATCTCTTGATCTCTGTGTGGTCTGTTCAGTTTATAGGTTAATTTGTGGTTACAACATTTTCTTAGATGGACTGGAGATTCTGGTTCTAGGTCTCAAATATAGCACTGATTAATAACTCATCCATGAAGAAAAAGAAAGGCTAATCAATCACTCTGGTCCCTCCCAAACATTCAGGCCTCTTTCTCAGACTCATAAGTGACCCTGAAACCATCCCAGATTCCTTCCCAAGGTCTGGATCATGTGATCAGCCTCTCTTTTTTTCCTTATTCTTCGTCTATGTGACATTCAGTTTTTGATTAAACACTGGTTCCCACAAAATGTGTCAGTCCTCATTTTAGCTCCCATTTATTGAGAGCTTGGCTTTTGCCAGCCACTGGAACAAGCTATACCTTTATAATCAAAGATAATCTTTAAAATACCATTAAAGCCTGCTGTTACGGTTCTCATTTTTAAGAATTAAAAAAAAAGGCTCAGAAAATTTCTCTCCATTATGCGGCTACGATTAAGGGGCAAAAATGGAATTCGTTTCAATTATTCTGATTTGAAATTTGTTTTGTTATTTCCTGCCCCTGTGAACAATGTCTGTCTCACTTTCTCACATGAAAAGGAAAACGGTGGGTTAGGATCCATTGCAAAAACTGCAGTTCAGGGTATTTACCTCGAAGGTTATTTATTTCTCTCAACTTTGCAGAAGGAATGCAAGGATTACAATCTGGTTAGTCTCTCCTTGGTTTCAGGAGTGTGGTGAATCTCAGATAACATATATGTTCACTAAATATAATCCACTGAGTGAAAGGCCAAGTGTTTGTGGAAGAGAACCTGGCTGAGAAGTCTGCTGGCATTCTTTGAAGCATTGAGATGGGATAAGCGTCAGCTGCGTGTAACAGAACACACACTGGACCAGGAGGGAGGGAATGTCGGCTTTCATCCCAGTTCTCTAACACATTAGCTTTGCCATCCAGGAATAAATCATTTGTCTTGCTCTCTTGTGCCTCAGTGAGGATGAAATGAGAAAATAAGTATGAACATGCTTTGTAAATACTTAAACACATGCAGATCAGTATCTTCGAAATGTTGTTGTCTCAGAAGTATCTGATCATAAAAATGTACTGGGTTCCTCTTCAAGTACACCAGGCCTCCATTCTGGAAATGGGAAGTGAGGGTTGTCCTCACCACCTCCTTCACCTTAACCTCTCACAGCTGGCCTACCCAAAGTTCAGTCAACTGAAATCCTACATGTTTCGATTTACCTAGTTTTCTCCATCTCCACCCCGTGTCTCTAATGCCATCTCCCAGCACCTTACACTTGCACCCCTAGAATAAAATGCCCCCCTAAATGGTCTCCCGGCCACCGTTTGTTGTTCCCATCAATCCATTCTTCTAACTAGAGCCAGAGCGCACATTTCTCAGGCAAAACTACTTGGATTACCTTGCTTGGATCTTTCAGCACTTTCCAGTCACTCTTAGGACATTTCAAATACACTGGTGTTACCTGCCAGTTCTGCTGGGCCTCACCCCTACCAGCCTTCCCGGCCCTGTGTTGCAACACTCACCCCTAGACCCTCAGCAGTCCCTCGCCCCTTTTACATACCACGGCTCCTCCCACCACAGGTCCTTTAGTCACGTGGTGCTTTGGGCCTGGAATGCCCGTCTTCGCTAGTTAACTCTTGTTCATATATCGCCTCCCAGATCGATGCTCCCCCTCTGACCCTGGGATGTTCCCTCTGACCTGGTTAAGTCATCTCTCTCTGCTTTTTGTTTTCCTGATACCATTTTCTTTGATGTGTAGCCCTGTACTCATATGAAAGATTTTTTTTTAAAATTGATACCTATTGTGCTTGGTGAAAAAGAACTATGTGTGTTCTATGCTTACTTTATATTTCTTTGCAAAGCCTGATAGTTTCTCAAAAAGATGTATGTTGCATACATCAATGTATAAATTAATTTAAGGGACGCATAATTCTATTTCTAAAGAGCTTTCAGTTTAGGTATGTTGACAAAACAAACTTGTATGTGTAAGTAAAATTCAGGGCTTTAATAATAAAACATGACTACAGGTAACATTTATTTCATATCTATTGTATATCAGACAATATTAGAAATATCTCATTTAATTCTTAAAACAAAGCTTAGAGGCAGGTGCTACCATTTTCCTATTTTGTTAATGAGGGGGATTTGATGACTTGTGCAATGTTGAACAGCCAGTCAGAGATGGGGCTGTGTTGGTATTTATTGGAAGGATATTGGTACACTTACAAAATTGTTCAGAAGTCTGGAGAGGGAACCTGGGAGCATAGTTGCGTCAATCTATGTAGCAGAAAATTACAGCTAAGGCCAGGCCATGGGACAAATAATGTGTCATACTTGGTTTTGCTCTTTTAGGACATTGCCCACCCCCTTGGCTGATTTCTGCACTTCGTTGTCATTGCTGTGAATGATTTCTGTAGCATATCCCAAGGTCCTCAGTGCTGAACAGAAACGCCTTGTTTGTTGTTTCTAGGTCAGCTGTCTGTGCCATCACTGTCAGGGATGTGTGGGAGCTAAGCCCCCGCATCCAACCAGGACTCCGTAAATGGGGAATTTTTCTGCCTTAGAAGGGAGTGCTAAATGGGCAGCTAAAATTTCACACATATCCAAAACTTTGACATGTCTCTCTGTCCCGTGACAAATGCATGCAAAACATGCATTATTGCAGTGCCAATATGCAGCCACTGCCTGCCAAAGAAGCCACGCCTCACAGTGCTGCTTTCTAGTGGGTATGAGAGAGCATGCTGCTGGTAACTTCAAAGGCCCCCAGCAGTAGAAGAGAACTGGGCAACCAAATTAAGAACCACCAAGGCCCGGGGTTAGGTGTCAAAGGTCTGTTTCTCAGCAGCATGGCACACTGTGAAAAATAATGATTTGGAGTCAGATGATTCTTGCACATTCCTTCCTGAAGCTACACCTGGTCTTCATGCAGGCCTCCTGTGTGGAAGGTCACAGCAGGGAAATATCCTATTGAACTGGAGAAATCAAGGGCTGCCATTATGGTCAGAAAACAAGGCAGAGAAATCCTGAGAAAATTCTAGAGGCAGTTGGGCCCAGATTGTCTTAAAAGATTCATGCACAATTCCAGGGAAGACCAAAAATATTTTCCTATGACAAGAGACCTAGAGGACACTGTGGCCCTGAAGAAACTTCCATGTTCAGTGTGTTAAAATGTGGAATGAAGCAATAGTAACACACTTTGCGACTCCAGACAGCCTCATAACAAAGGTCCTTGACTCAGAGATAGGAGAAACTGGTTCTGAGCATAGGTTGTTTATCCTTATTTATTTATGTTAGGGAGATTGTGACTTATTCTCTGCAAAAACACTTGCAATATAAAAAAAAATAACAGCAATAGAAATGGCTGTTTGTTGACATGTGACTCCAATCGTATTTTTAAAAGTTTCCTAAGTTCCTTGCTTCTTTTTGACAATTGTTTCAGTGAATACTTTTGTGACAACCAAGATATGCTATCTAGGATAACCCTGGCATCTATTAAACATGAACTTATTTGATTATACTTTCTTATTTCATTCTGATGCTTTTGTCTTTTCCTTCCTTTGGCCAGATCTTCCATGTTATATACCTGGTATACAGTGTATTGGCTGAGAAGCAACTAGAAAGAGAATGTTTTTGGTCTATAGTTATATCCAAATAATAATATTTATTTAACATTTACAGTACTTTTCACCACCCCACTAAGAGCCAGCTTCCACTATTACATCTAATTTAAAGATGCAGAACTTGATAAGTACAGATTTAGGTGACTTGGTCTATGTAATTTCTTTTTTGTTTTTTTAAATTTTTTAAACATATTTTATTGATTATGCTATTACAGTTGTCTCATTTTCCCCCATTTATTCCCTTCCGCCCTGTACCCCTCCCATTCCTTGCCCTTTAGTTTTTGTCCATGGGTCATGCACATAAGTTCTTTGGCTTCTACATTTCCTGTACTATTCTTAACCTCCCCCTGTCTGTTTTCTACCTACAATTTATGCTACTTATTCTCTGTACTTTTCCCCTCTCTCTCCCCCTCCCATGCCCCTGTTGATGTCCCTCCATGTATTATATAAATCCCTTTAACATTTCATATAATAAAGGCTAGGTAATGATGAACTCCTTGAACTTGACCTTATCAGAGAAGCACTTTATCTACCCTTCCATTCTAAATGAAAGTTTTGCTGGATAGAGTAGTCTTGGTGTAGGTCCTTGCCTTTCATGACTTTGAGTACTTCTTTCCAGCCCTTTCTTGCCTGTAAAGTCTCTTTTGAGAAATCAGCTGATAGTTTTATGGGAATTTCTTTGTAGGTAACTGTCTCCTTTTCTCTTGCTGCTTCTAAGATTCTCCCTTTATTTTTAATCTTGGGTAATGTAATTATGATGTGCCTTAGTGTGTTCCTCTTTGGGTCCAACTTATTTGGGACTCTTGGAGCTTTCTGGACTTCCTGGAAGTCTATTTCCTTTGCCAGATTGGGGAAGCTGTCCTTCATTATTTGTTCAAATAAGTTTTCAATCCCTTGGTCTTCCTCTTCTCCTTCTGGCACCCCTATGACTCAGATGTTGGGATGTTTACAGATGTCCCAGAGGTTCCTAAGCCTCTCCTCATTTTTTTGAATTCTTGTTTCTTCATTCTTTTCTGGTTGAATGTTTTTTTCTTCCTTGTGGTCCACACTGTTGATTTGAGTCCCAGTTTCCTTCCCATCACTATTGGTTCCTTGTACATTTCCCCTTTTTTCTCTTAGCATATTCTTCATTTTTTTCATCTAATTTGCTACCAAATTCAACCAATCCTGTGAGCATCCTGATTACCAGTGTTTTGAACTGTGCTTCTGATAGGTTGGCTATCTCTTCATCACTTAGTTGTATTTTTTCTGGAGTTTTGATCTCCTCTTTCATTTGGGCCATCCCCCCCCCCCCCCCCCCCC
>PVJI01005142.1:0-23503 GCA_004026765.1 Micronycteris hirsuta | reverse complement strand
AAGCATATTCTTCATTTTTTTCATCTAATTTGCTACCAAATTCAACCAATCCTGTGAGCATCCTGATTACCAGTGTTTTGAACTGTGCTTCTGATAGGTTGGCTATCTCTTCATCACTTAGTTGTATTTTTTCTGGAGTTTTGATCTCCTCTTTCATTTGGGCCATCCCCCCCCCCCGCCCCCTTGGCCTGCCCGTTACATATAAGGGAGCAGAGCCTTAGGTATTCTCTGGGGCAGGGTAACCCATGTGGTTGTGTTGTGATGCTGCCTGTGGGGGCGGGGCCTGAGAGGGAACAATGGCACTTGCTCCTCTCTCTGCCACCTTTCAGTCACTTTCCCCACTACCCACAAGCAAATTGGGCCCTTCTATGCTGATTTCTGGGTGGGTGGGCTTGTGTAGTTCTAAGTCCCTGTGGGTCTCTCCAGTGAACTCTTCTGTGGGGCTGGGAGTCCCTCCCGCTGCCGCCTCAACCCCCACAAGTGTTTTCAATTGGTGGTTTGAAGTTTTATTTCCCTGAGTTAGAGCCCCAGTCTGCGTGGTCTGCTCCACTTCTCAGCTTTTTCTCCTGGTTTATCTGCGCACAAATGTCCGTTCACTCCACTGGCCTGCGACCCGCTGGGTCCTGGTCTGCCAGCTGAGGTCCCCCTGGCCTGTTTCAGTCTTGTGCACCTAGTTTCAATGTTACAGGCTGGCTTCACAAACCACCGTCTCACCATGCGCCCGGCTCTGCCCCGCTTACCAGTATGGATGAACATGTCTTTAACTCTTTGGTTGTCGAACTTCCATAAAGTTCGATTTTCTGTCAATTCTGGTCGTTTATTGTTTTTAAATTGTTGTTTTCTGACTTTTGGTTGTGTGAGGAGGCGCAGCGTATCTACCTACTCCTCCATCTTGGCAGGAAGTCTATGTAATTTCTTGAAGCAACTTAACCCAGATGGTACGTGGTCAGCATTCTGAGAGAATCTTAATGGAAGGTGTATGCTGTATCTGCCCTACAAATTTCACATTGGTTTTTAGGGTAACTTCTGATTTTTTAGAACAATGCTAAGTATGAGGAATAACTCTTCCCTCTCCCAGCAACTCTCTCCCTTATCTTACCTGTTTGAATGTGAGTATGTGTGGAGTGAAAGGATCCTCAACTGGAATTAGATTTTGGCCCTTAGTCTTAGCCCTTCTGCTCATTTTTTTTATGAGAACTTGAGCAAACAAATAACCACTCTGGTCCACAATTTTTTTTTATCTGCAAGGAAGGGATAAGAGAACTAACCCCAGTATGACAAAATATAGAGCATCCAGAAGCTAAAGACAAAGATGATGAAAGATCTAGAAATCATGTAATAACACTATGGGTTAAAGAAATTAGGAAATTTTAAGTTGGTGAAGAGAATATGAAAGGGAACATGAATGCCTTCAAATATTTGAAAGCAGAAGAGGAATTAAAAGTTCTGCATGTTTCTTAAGAGGGAAGAATATATGTGGTTGGCCAAAACTATACAAGATTGGATTTCAGGTCGATACAATAACTTTCCAAATAATGATTAGGGCTGTGCAGGGGCAAGATTAAATGCCTCAAAATGTAGACTTTTCGAATTGTTGATATGGTCTGAACCTGAAAAGATGAATTGTTGCAATGGATAAAACATTTGGCTAAATCAGTTGTTCTCAGCTGGGGGTAGTTTTGTTTCACAGGGGACATTTGGCAATGCCTGGAAATAATTTTCATTGTCACAACTTAGAATGGAATAGATTGCTACTGACATGTATGGGTGAAGTTCTTGGTTGCTGCTGCTAAAACTCCTATACAAAACCTCCGCAACAAAAAAAAAAAAAAAAATTCAAAGAATTACCCAGCCCCAAATAGAAATAGTACCAAGGTCAAGAAACCCTGTACTAGATGAACTCTAAAGCTGTTTCCAAAAATTAGATTCAATAATTTTACATTGTATACAAGACTTTGAAAGATGAAAATATTAGTATCATTCTTTATATCTAAATGATTTAAAGAAGTTTCAAAAAACTTAGATTTAAAAATATTTATATGTCCTTTGTGCAATAATACTAGTTCTATCCATATGAAAGTTTGTTTAAAATCACTCAAGTGGAAGTACCTATTGTGTTTGTTCATGGATAGGAAGAATTAACATCATTAAATGCCCATACTGCCCAAAGCAATCTACAGATTTAGCACAATTCCTATTGAGATACCTATAGCATATTTCACAGAACTAGAACAAGTATTCCAAAAACTTATATGGAACCACAAAAGACCCTGAATAGCAGTAGCAATCTTGAGAAAGAAGAACGAAGTTGGAGGAATCACTCTAGCTACTATCAAACTATACTACATACAGGGCCACAGTAATCAAAACAGCATAGTACTGGCATAAAAACAGATCTATTGGTCAGTGGAACAGAATAGAGAGCCCAGAAATAAACCTACATGTTTATAGTCAATTAATAATTAATATCAATTAATAATTGATAAAGGAGGCAAAATGGGCTAAAATAGTTTATTTAATAAATCATATTGAACAGTTACATGCAGAATAATGAAAGTAGACCATCCTTTTACACCACACACAAGAATAAACTCAAAATGGATTAAAGACTAGAAGAAAACATGAGCAGTAAAATCCCACACAATTCTTGTAGCAATATTTTCTTCTGATATGTCTTCTTGGTCAAGGAAAACTAAAGAAAAAATAAACAAATGGGACTCCATCAAACTAAAAAGTTTTTGCACAGGAAAGGAATCCATCAACAAACTGAAAAGACAACCAATGAATGGGAACACATATTCGCCAATACATCTGATAAGGGGTTAATATCCAAAATTTATGAAGAACTTAGAGAACTCAACACAAAAAACCCAAATTATCCAATTAAAATATAGGCAAAGGACCTGAATAGACAGTTCTCCAAAGAGGAGATACAGATAGTAATAGTCATATGAAAATATGCTTAATGCCGCCAATCATCAGAGAAATGCAAATTAAAACTGCAATGAGATATTACTTCACACAGGTCAGAATGGCCATCATAACCAAATCAACAAGCAAGTGCTGGTGAGGATGTAGAGAAAAGGGAACCTTTTTGCGCTGTTGGTGGGGAAGCAGACTGGTGCAGCCACTGTGGAAAGCAGTGTGGAGTTACCTCAAAAAATACCTTATGAACCAGTGATTCTGCTTCTGGTAATTTATCCTATGAAACCAAAAGCACTAATTCGAAAGAATATATTCATCCCTATGTTCATTACAGTGTTATTTACAATAGCCAAGCTTTGGAAACAGCCCTTGTCCATCAATAGATGAGTTTACAAAGTGGAATACTACTTAGCCATTTGACCCTTTGCAATGGCATGGATGGACATGAAGAACATTATGTTAAGTGAAATAAGCCAGTCAGAGAAAGACAAGAACCATACGTGCAATCTAATGAACAAACAGAACTAACAAGCAGAATAGAGGTAGACTCAGAGAGAGAGAGAAGGCTGACAGCTCTGGGGAGGGGCTGGGAGGGATGGAGAGATTGAGCAAAGAAGAAAAAATAAAAGAGAAAGAATTCATAAAAACAGACAACATGTGATGATTGCAGGGGGTGAGTGGAAGGGAGTATAGGGGGATAAACGGTGATGGGAAAATTAAAATAAAATTTTAAAAATTAGAAAAATAAAATGAGTTAAATCTGGGACATCATTTGCATGTGTTATTTTAATGCATGATTCTCGGTTCACTTGTTTTTTTCTGATTTAAGTTTCCATTTAGATTAATTTTAAAATCTATTGCTCAATCTATTGTTTCAGACTTTTATATGTCTATTTCTTTTTACAGACTCTCTCCTTTTTTTCCAGTGTCTTCACATTTACATGTATATGTTCCCTTTGGGGCACTTCCGATACCAGGCCTTCATTAGTGATGTGGTGGGTATTGTGGAGATGGTACTGATCTAAGGGTGAGGACACAGGACTCTGTGGCTGACTGGGATGGCTCTGGAAAAGTTACCCAAGATGTATGCCCATTCAGTAAAATCACAGTATAGGTTGCTTATACCTTAAGCTTCTTACAGTGTTAACATTTTATAGAGAGCAGAAAGGAAAACATTTATTGAACATTTACAACAATCAAGGAACTTCATGTGTTTAATCTTTTAATCCTCACAACAAACCTGTGGAATTGATCCTATTGCATCCATTTTTAGTTAATGGGCGAGCATGCCCGAAAGGATTATGCGAATTGTCCTATCGCACAGAGTTAAATCGTATTTATCTTTGATCTAAATGAAAGATAGTTCAAGGATTGTTTCTTTTAGGAAATCATTCTTGATTCCTTAGTCTGGCCTGAATCTATCCCAGTGCTGTTTCTTCTGCACTTACCTCATTAAATGGAGATTAACTCTATATATGTATTGGGTTGGCCAAAATGTCTGTTTAGTTTTTTCTCTAAAATAAAAGACTTTTTTTTTTTCATTTTCACCAATAGCCTTATTGATTTGGGTATTTTGAGTACGTAGGCTCTCTCCACTGTGGTATAATGGTGATTGTTCTCAATTAGTGTCTCCATTTGATCGGTATCAATTTCAGCTGGTCTATCCGTCTATGGAGCATCATCCAGCAACAAATCTCCAGCACAAAACCTCACAAACCACTTTTGACATGTTTGAATAGTCACAGCACCTTCTCCTTATGTTGCACAAATCTATTTTTGTGTTTCAGTTATGTTTTTATCTTTCTTGAAATAATAAAACATAATATGCTGAAATGTTGTGTATCTTCTATCTTCAACATTAAAATGGCTGCACAAAATTCACCAATTTTGAAAACTTTTTAAAATGCAAGCTGATATGACAGTTGTCACAATACAATCTAACAAAATTGTTTCGAAGAAAGTTAAAAACAACTGAATGCTACTTGAGCCATCTTACAGAAACAACCAAACAAACTTTTTGGCCAACCCGATATGTATGGTCTGATAGTCCTGAGAATGCCTTTTCCTCATGAATAGTGACCATGCATTTATTCTTTATTTCTCCAGCACCAAAAATAGTGACCAATACATGATAGGTATATTAAAGTTGTTTAACTGAACTCATTATATCATTATCCAGATTAATGTTAGCTAAGGTAAATATCCTCAATTCAATTAGCCATTTGAATGTATTAATAAATATTTTCCTTTTTTGATATTTAACCCACTTCTTTATTGATTTTTGTATTAGAATAAAAATACAAAATAATTTAAAGACAGTATAATACAGCAACAGATTTTAAGACATTCCTGGGAAATACTGGATTGGCCAAAAAATTCATTTATTTTTTCCATACAATGACTCTAGTAGTGCTTAGTTGTCTTTAACTTCATTCAAAACAATTTTATTAGGTTGTATTAGATTGTGACAGCTGTCATATCAGTGTGTATTTTAAAAAAAACTTTATCAAATTGGTAGATTTTTGTGCATCCATTTTAATATTGAAGATGGAAGAAGATAATACACATAATTTTTGGTGTATTATGCTTTATTATTTTAAGAAAGGTAAAAATGGAACTGAAATGCCAAAAAAGATTTGTGCAGTGTATGGAGAAGGTGCTGTGACTGATTGAATGTGTCAAAAGTGGTTTGCAAAGTTTCTTGGTACTATTGACATTTTGCCCAAATAATTCTTTGCTGTGGGGCTGTCTTATGCACTGGAAGATGTTTAGCAGTGCCTTGGCCTCTACCCACTAGAGCCAATAGTGGGAGATAGCCAACATACTCAAAATATCCAAATCAATAAAGTTATTGATGAAAATGTAAAATGTGTGTTTTGTTTTATGGAAAAAAACTAAGCAGACTTTTTGGCCAACCCAATAATAATTATCCATGGTCTCTCGCCCCAGGCTGGTGCTGTAATTCTCTTTGCTCCCCTGAGCAAGCTTAGGCAGGCCTAAGCTGGGAAGGGGAAGAGGGTCTCACTAAAACACTTTGAGAAAGCGGGGCTCTCTGGATTTTCCTTGTTTCAGGAGCTCCCTGGCATAGGAGTAATGCAATGTTGAAGGACTGAGTGTTCTTAGTGAACCATAAAACTGAAATGAAAAAATTCACGGGTTTTAACTCAAGCACAGTACTCAATGATCAAGCACAACCTGAAATAGACATATCAGCTATAATATCCAAAAATAATGGATTTGAACAATTATAATTAATATTTATTCAGCTTACTATTTGTCAAATACTTTAGTTTTTATGTTTATACATAAATCTCACTTAATCCTCACCAAAACCATATGTGGTAGTGACTTTTATTATTTCTGTTTAAAAGATGGGGAAATTGACACTAAGAGATTAAGTGCCCTACCCAAGGCCATGGAACTAATGAATGGATATGAACACAGGCTTTTTAATTCTAGAAACATACTCATGACCAGAGCTGTTGTTGTCCGTGTTATCAGAAACGTGACTTTATTTTTTTCCCCAATCCTGTTCTAAACCCCTCAGTCCTCCTGGAAATGTCAAAGACCTGCTGATGCTTCGCCAAGGAAAGTCAGAAAGAGTATAAGCCACTGCTTCCTGACTATAATATACATCCTGTCAATTATAGTTTTTTACACTAAGCAGTGAATCGCCACGAGGCACCTATTAGTACAATATTTTCAACATTTTCTATTCTGGAGTTAATATTTGTCTTTTGAGAAATGTGTTATTTAGCTGTCCTTTTCCTCTCATAGACCAGCCTTTTCTCCATTCACTACATGTATTCTCTTATTTATTTGGAATGTTACTGTCAAGATTGCTCTCGTTTCTTCCACACCTGTGTGTGTGTGTGTCCTTTAAACAGACAAACAAGCTCCCTTCCCCTGGATTGAAGGCAAGTTTGGCTCCAGAAGCCCCTGCCCCACTAAGTTTCTCGTATCTGTGTCTATCTTCATCGCTGCATCTATTATTACTTTTTTTCTTTCAAGCTTTCTCTTTGTGCTTAAAAATCTTTTAGAAAAGAAGCAAAATGTGATATCTGGCATTTCAATTTAAGCCAAAGCTGGGTCCACTGGTTAACTGCAGAGGTGGTCTCCGTGGGTCAAAGCTTCAGCTGTCTTCCTGCCTTTCTTCTCCATTTAAAGACAGGGACTTATGATAATGAGAAAGTGACCTTCATCCCCAAGAAAATAACCTACCTTTTGCTTCACACACAGGGTGAAATATCATATTACTCTTTCCCTTGAGTTTCAAACAATAAAAGCAGGATTCTGGGGATTATCTTTCTTGATGGTATTTTAAGTAGCAGTTACTGAACAAAAAAATCAAACTGATAGGCTTTTATAATGGGAAAAATTAAGACCCAGAATATCTGTATTGCAGTGATTAAGAGGGCCTTAGTTCCTAGGACTGCTACCTGCAGAGAAGTGTCTTTTTCAACTCTTCCAGGTGGTTGCAATGAGCCTAATTAATTTTATAAGCAAATGCTCAACATCTGACCAGAAACAAAATGGCCTTCTACAGTTCTTCTGTTTTGCTAATCTGAATTTTAATCAATAAGAACAAGATATGTTTGTCCATAATAAAATGCATAATTCAGGGGGAAGAATCATACTTCTACACCCACATTGATTAAATAAACAATTGCAGGGAGTCTGGAAAGTTACTGACCTCAGGAAAAGGAGAGCGAGGAGAGTGTGACTCTACTCCCTGTGTCTATTTAGTTTAGGAAAAAAGTCTGTGATGACTAGCTAAAGCAAGGTAGCCCTGTAAGCTATCAAGTCTCTGTGACTGAACCCATTCAAAAGAGTTTCACATCGTAGGAGGCGGTGATGTCATAAAGGGAATGTAACATCAGAGGGAGAATTGGATTAAATACCCCCATGCTTTGTTTTTCAGCCCCAGGATTTGATGAGGCTAAATCTCATCTAGTGGAGGATAGATCTGAAAGCTAGAGCAAGGCTGGACCAGTATACAAGGATTTCTCCTTACTGTTATTATTTCCCCTGCGGCTACTCTGTCTCTGCCGAACTGTAATGGGGCCCCACCTCTCTGACGCTCCAGGCAGCAATGTGGGCGAAGGGGGCACAGGGCCTGAGTAGAACTATTCAAAGTGATCACTACAAATATTGATAAAAAAGTTATGTTTATAAAAATGTTTATTTCCTTTAAGTTACAATAACTTTGGCTTACCTTAATATTTTTGAAATATGCTTAAAATAATATTCTAGTTTCCTCAAATATGTTTTTATCTTTCTTTTCATCCAGACGCATTGGTCCTTTTGAGACACGACCAATATATTATTGTTAAATTGAAAATTCCCATTTAAGGTTAATAATAAGAAGAATCCTACTTAATAATAGAAAATTCTTTATTCAAAGAAACCGTTGCCCTAAATACAGCAAATGCTTTTTGTGATTTGTTCATTTGTTCTTTCAATAAGACCTTTGATCGGGGTCTGTGTGACGCAGGATCTTTTTAATTAGTTTGTTTGTTTGTTTACATGTTTAGAAAAGCCAGGGGTTCAATCCTGACCTTACCATGAATAATGCGACTTTTGTTCCAACTTATTAAAAAAAAAAAGACAAATCGTGGTGAACGACAATTTTTTAAATATTAGTTGCTTGACATGCAGGAAAAAGGCACACTTTAGTCCTCACTTGTTTTAGCCTTAGTGTCAAAGTGATCAACAATGAAAACCAGTGTGGTAAGGAGTGAGGAAAACCCACGCCCGCCTGCCCTTGCTGACGTGCCTGCCTTCGAAGGCCTCCCCCCATTGTAACTCCGAGCTATCACGGCCTCTCACCGCTGACCTGAAGCAGCCGGGAGGTGGAACATTCCCTCGTCTGATCGTATCTGCGGCATCCTCAGCTCCATGGACCCTGAAGAACCCATATGCTGCTGCTCTATTTTAGTTTTCATTGCACTATTGTTTCTGAAATATTTAGCAACATGATCACAGGCCATATGTGAAGTACAGGAAGAATTTATTATTCAGTTTGTCAGTCCCTATATTTAAAGGGTTTATAGTATGCCAGAAATTCTGGCAACAGCCTCTTGTATAATTAATTGCCTCGTCCTTCCCAGCTAATGGAATGAGTTTGAAGCCAGAGTGAGATTATTTATAAGAAATGTCCCCCCCCCCGCCCCCGGTTTTCTGTCAGAATCTGTCCTCTCATGAGGGTAATTGTCAGGGTAATTTTATTGGGTCTTTCACAAAAGGGAAGATATGAAGGTCAATATGAAGGAACCAAATCAACCCTAATCAGGTAGGGTATTTGAAAGCTTTCCTCTTGTTTTTGTCAGTGGGAAGAGGTGGATAGGTAGATAGAGGGGAGGCTTGTGAGGATGAACAGAAAACATAATTTTTTAATCTAATTTCTTTTTTTAATCATTTTTTAATTGTTATTCTATTACAGTTGTCCCAATTTTTCCCCATTTTCCCTCCTTTGCCCATTCTACCGCTGGCCCCAGTTAATTCCCACACTGGTGTTCTTTTAAAATTGTGCAATAAGAATACAAGTAATATAATAATTAGAAATTTTACATAGGTGAACTGAATTAGGGCTTTGCTAGTCTCATTTTTTTAAGGCAAAATCCTATTTTGGATGGCTCTCCTTGCTAGTTTTTTTCCAAAGCAGTCTCATTTCATTCCTAGAGGCCACTGTTTATAATAAAGTTGAAACAATCTTATGAAGTTGATTACTTAAACTCAACCTCTTCCTTGGGTCTCTTTTGTGATTCCCCTTTGATAGTATATATAATCAGAGCTTCAAAGGGTAGCCTTAGGAAGAGAAAAATTATCTAGGAATACGTGCAGTGTAAACTAGGGAAGTCATCAGGCCTCAGTCAATTAAGTTTGAGATACAAAATAGAGAGTCAAAATTGCTTCCTCCTGTGGTTGGTCCTAAGCTAAACACATATCTATGCCTTATGTTAGGCTATTTGGAAATCCTATTGACATAAATGGTGAAAGAAGATTTGACTTTAGGTGGTGGGCACGCAATGCAGCATACAGATGATGTACCACAGAAATGTGCGCTTGAAACCTATGCAATCTTATTAACCAATATCACCCCAGTACCTTTAATTTTTAATAAGACAGAATATATTTTGGAGACTGGAAGAAAGTTTTCATTTTCTACATTATGTTATTGTAAGTCGAAGGGTTTAGTGCTGCCGCGGAGCCTTTCTCCTACTCTAGCACTT
This sequence comes from Micronycteris hirsuta, assembly GCA_004026765.1. Classification (NCBI taxonomy): domain Eukaryota; kingdom Metazoa; phylum Chordata; class Mammalia; order Chiroptera; family Phyllostomidae; genus Micronycteris; species Micronycteris hirsuta. Next base: position 13,346 of record PVJI01005142.1, on the reverse strand, counting down.
CCCATCTGTACAGCGGCATCCACTGCCTTCCTCAGCCCCCACCTACCCAAGCGCCCGGTATTCGTAGTTTCTAATGAACTTCCTTCTGTCTAGTCCCTAGTGAGGAAAAACTGCTTTCCTTCCTAATGAATTTCTGGCTTCCTCAAAGGAACCATCGCGTCTGGCTGCATCTTGGCCTCAGGGGTCAGTTTCATCTCATCCTTCCGTGTCCTCTTTTCCTTGGAATTGCCTCCTTTGCCCTGGACCATGGTTAGATGTGGTTTCTCAGAATGCCACTGCTGCCTTTGCCAGGGAGAATACAGCAGGGCCCCGTTATGGGAGCCAGGCCTTGTCTGGCTCACCTCATGTACTTAACCCTGATGTACCAACCCTACCAGCAATGCTTTGTTTTAGGTGAACTTCTTTTTCTGCAACACGTGATGACTCTTAGTAGATTGGTAGAAACTGTTTCTTGGGGTTTTGGGGCTTTGGAGCCTCTGTGTGTGGCTTTATGTATATTTGTCTGTGGGGGGGGCTCTGTCTGCAGAACCCTCCCCCCAAACCCAAGTCTGCCACAGTTGAGAGTAAGTCTACCAAGACATGATCTGCTGTCTGGGGAGGAAAGGTAGCTGATCTCTCAAAGGAGAAGGGCCTTGAGCCTGTTCCTCAGTGGGCTTTTATTGGGTTCAATTTGCGTAGGAACACAGGGCATATAAGTAAAGCCCAATCATTGTCAGGCAGTAGTGATCAAATGATAGATAACATTCAAAGAAATATGAGGGCTTATTCTGAGTCACAGTCAGATAGCTAAAGGGCCATAAACCTTTAGGAAACAAACTCATTTTATGCTTGGACCCTTATCATGTAAATTGAGGGTATTAGTAAAGCAGGTTTCACAGGACTTTATGCATTCTTTCTTATGCCTGATCGCCCCAGGGAACCTGCCCTTTCCAGCACAGGGCTGCACCCAGCTCCAGCATTGTTTCAGGCTTAGATCAGGTGGGGGATGCAAGACAGCCAAGAGATTAGGAGACATTTTACAGATAGAATGAGGACTCAGGCTATGTCAAAGCCAAGGGGTGAGGGTCTATCACCCCTTTTTTATAGTCCCCCAAGTCCTTCCCTGATGGCCCCTTCAAGACCATGCCTGTCTTAGGTCATCCCTCCCTGTAGGAATCTTACCCGTCATTGGCTAACTAGTCATCTGCCCAGGGCCAAGCACGGTGAAGTAAAGGGGGCAGAGGCTGTGCCCCTGCTGGGAGGATAAGCTTTGTCTTCTTGGTGTCTTATGGTCCCAAGGTCTCTCACTCAGCCTTAGCCATGGAGGGAGGTTACAGCTTCTGAAACCAGGCAAGGCAGTTTCCAACACCTGTCTGTGGCTATGTGTGCACCTGTCTGTGGTTATGTGTATATAAGAGATTCTGTATGTACGTGTGCATGCATGCACAAAGGACTTCCTCCTTTATAGTCACCTATTGTCATATGTGTCATGCCCTGGGGGTTATAACAATTCCTGTTTCTCTTTACCTGAGATTTACATTTGATGTCTTTTGGGCTCCAAAGACAGTCACTAGCTTACTAATTCCTGCATAAAACAAGTGCAGGAATTATGAAATTCTCCCTGATTGTGGATTGTAGCTACCGATCTGAATCACATGCGTTTTGGGTTTTCCTCTTCATAGTGCTACCAAAAGTGTGGTTCATGTACAGCTTCTGGTTGGTGAACTGAGTATTGCTGTTTAATAATGAGACAAGGAAATTACATCAGAATGCAAAACAGCAAATTGCTTCCTCTGTCAAACAAGTTTTGCTGTGAGAAAAATGTCAACCGAAAAAAATGCTTAGAAATATAGTTGACTTACACTCTGGTACAAGCTTCTTATGACATCAGGGCCTGTGACGAGTAGTGCCAGGGCCAGTGCCTTTGAAGCACTGCTGTAAGGGACCATTTCCATAGCTGGAAAAATCCTCTAGCATTTAAGGGAAGCTGAGCGAGGGCCGAGCTCTCCCCTCCCCTCCTTGTTTAGCTCTTCCTGTCTACACCACTGACCTTCCCAGCTTTCCAGGCATGTAGGGATATGTCAGAACGCAGGCTCCTAACTCTCGGAGGCCCTCACAGATGTCTCATATCTCCCCAAATCAAGAACGATCTTCTGAATTGGAAACTTAGATTTAATGTTTTAAACACCACTAAATCAAAAGACAAAAAGATTTTATATGTAATATACCAATTGGTTATATTAATAAATTCATGCTTCCTTTTCCTCTTTCCTAGTTCCAAAATATTACCAAATAATTATGTTAAGTATCTTAAAGCCCAGAATGGATTTCTCATATCAGTTTGAGTTCATAAACTACTGAAATCTATGACATCATTCCTGTGCGCATGTCAAGATTAGAAAACGCTGAGTTAGGACTAGCTCAAGATTAAGATAAATCTGTCTAAAACTCAAAGTGATTGAAGAGAAAACAGACTTTGTGGATTATGACTATATTAAATATACTCTAGAAGGTACACGCATATTTACGATGCTTTGAATCTCTGTATTTGCTCCTTGTCTTCAGTACGGTGGTGCCATCTTCAATTTTGTAACAAGATAATGTCTAAAATTTATAAGTGTCCAGGCAGGCATTCAGCCACATAAAAATGCATTATTCTGAGCTAAATAAATAAAAGTGCAAAGAGAATTATTCTCTAGTTTATTTTTCTGTAACATACGATAGCCTGGTAAAGTACGAAGCACAAAAACCCATCACTATGGGTTGTTATTAAATTTATCATTTTAAAATGAGCCCGTCTCTTTGTACTCTGAAGTCAGATCAGTGACTCTGCATTTTGATTCACATCATTCTTTGGAAGAGATAAAATGGGACTTATCATCTGCTTGTTTTTTCTCTTCAATCTCTCTGTTTCTGCATTGCATAAGACACTTAAGAGCACCATTAGGATAGGATCCTTGAGACTAATTTGAATTGCTAGCAGAAGTCAGTTTGTGTAGCCCTGAGGCTATCTAATTTTTTAACTGGAAATGCCACATCAAGTCTCTCTGACTTCAGGTGGATGGCAATGACCTACTTTCTCTCACGCTGACCTAGTACAGTGTGCTTAACGCAGGTAATAGTGACGACTGTGGCTGAAAGATTGATGATGACTGTGGAACCCAGAGGGCTGCACGGTGAGCCTCAAGTGGAAAGCTCCCGTGTCCCCTCCACACATTCTTCTTCCCGCAGCCTCCACCACTGCCCAGAACCGTAAAGATTTCCAAAGCAGACCCCTGAAGTGCTCCTTCTAGGTAACAAGAATACAAAATATAATAATTCACTTCCTCAAAGTGCCCTTCTGGCCAGAATTTTCTCATCCTTTAGTCGAACTTACATGTCACTTTTTCTCCCCAAATACTTCTTTCCCAAGTAGGCAATCTAAAGTCCCCACCCACTAATCTCTGTTCCCCTTTCCGTCTGCTGCTGTTTCCTTCAGGGCATTTATTAAAGTGATTGTTTATTTGCTTATTTTGTGTCTCTGAATAATATGGACTCCATGAAGACAGTGAGCATGTCTTTTTCTTAAACCCCAGGCCCTATATTAACTGCTCCAATACATTTGAAGATTTGATAAACAAATTCTACATGAGTGAGGTTGCCCTCTTGGTTATTTGATATTGTTAAATGGTGTCGGAATATTTAAAAACATGGCTGAAGGGGAATGGAAAACGTGTTCTGAAAGCCCTTGTGTTACCCTTATCACGTGACACAGCAACCGCAGTACATCCTCCCCCTTCCACTAAGTGATGTTGAAGTGGGAATCGGTTTCATGTGCGTCTTTGTATCTTTAAATCAATATATTTAGTTTTTTCATATTTGTTAATTCCTGAGTGCCAGCTGATCATCAAGAGGCAAAAAAAAATTATGCTTTTCATACTTCCAACATGCATGAATAAGACAATGTTTTATTAGTTCTAAGGCAATGTTTATAAAGTCTGTTGTTTTTTTCGGCTTTCATAATTTTTTTAAAAACTGAGGTTTTGTTCAAAGGTGTAGAGAAGAACATACAGTAAATCTTTACTTTAAATTAAGTGTGAATGAACCACTTGTTCGTTTAAGAGAAATTAAACATTTAGTCAATCTCATCTTTATTGTTACTAAATACAATCTTCCTTAAAGATCACACAGGAGCCCTGGCTGGTGTGGCTCAGTGGATTGAGTGCTGGCTTATAAACCACTAGGACTTTGATTCCCAGTCAGGGCACATGCCTGGGTTGCGGGCCAGGTCCCCGGTAGGTGGCGTGGTAGAGGCAACCACCACGTTGATGTTTCTCTCCCTCTCTTTCTACCTCCTTGCCCCTCTGTCCCAAAATAAAATAAATAAAATATATATTTTTAAAAGGCTGTTTAAAAAAAAAAGGCCACACTGTGGAAAGAGCAATACTATTAAGATTTCAGATGGGAAAAGCATAATTTTTTCAATGAAACTGTACAAATAAAATAAATGTTTTTTTTTTTTTTAAGTCAGCTCAGTTTTTTAGGGTATATAATCAAGAGGCAATGAACATTTTTGGAGAAGAGCACACGCTTCTGTCATTGATTATTTCAAATACAGTCTGGAGCCCTGTCCAGGTGGCTCAGTTGGTTGGAGCATCTTCCCGTAAACCAAAAGGTTGTGGGTTCCATCCCCAGTCAGAGCACATACTCAGGTTGCGGTGCGATCCTTGGTCGGGGCAAGTATGGAAGGTAACAGATTGATGTTTCCCTCTTACATCGATGTTTCTTTTTCTCTCTCTCCCTCTTTCTCTCTCTTAAAATCAATAAATACATCCTAAAGCGAGGATTAATAAAGTACAATCTGGAAATAAAAAGCAATAAAAAGCAATCCCAGAATTAGGCTGGTATTTGTTTTAGGTTCGAGCCATCTTCTGATGCCACTTAGTAAAAAGCAATGAGAGAGAGAAGCTATTTCCGGTGACAATGGTAGAGATCAAGATGGAATCCAGATTGAATAAAAGTGGCCTTGCAGGTTACACTAGCTGGGACTCAGCAGTAATGGCATTTCAAACAACTAATTTTTCAAAAGTTAGGTAGGCAGATTGGTGAAATGGTTATGATACTTTTGAAATTAATCTATAGATTGGACACAGTTCCAAACATAGTCTAACCAGGCTTCTTTATTATTTTTAGAAATTCATAAGCTGAGTCTAGAATTTATTTGAAAACATCATGAAACTAGAATATGTAAAATGGTCTTAACAAACAAGAACAAAGTTTAAGAATGACCACTATCTGAATTCAAGACTTATCATAAAGTCATGCTATTAAGAAGGTGTGATACTGACATCGGGATGAACATGTGCATCAACAGAAGAGACTGGAGAGCTCAGAAATAGACCCTCGGGGGTCTGGCCAACATTTGATGAGCCTCAAACTCTACCTTTACTACACACACATAACACACAAAATTAGGGATGGATCATAGGCCTAAACAAAAAAGGGACAACTCTAAAACTAGAAGAATATCGTTATGAACTTATGTGTAGGTAAAAGTTTCTTAGAATAAGAAAGCAATAACCATAAAATAAAAATTTGATAAATCATAATTCATCAAAATTTAAAGCTTCTCATCAAAATGTATAATTTAGGCAATGAACTGACAACCCACACCCTAGAAGAAAATATTCATGGAACATACACTGCTAAAAATAAGTGTTCAGGATATATTAAAAATGCCTACAATTCAACAATAAAATATAAAAAAGTGGCAAATGAGTTGAACAGACACTTTACCAGGGAATATGTACAAACGACCAGTAAACATGTAGAAACATTAACCTTCATTAATCTTTCCTAATCTTCAGGGAAATGCACATTGAAACCACGGTGGGATACAGTCACATGCCCACCAAACAGCTCACGTTGAGAAGACTGACTACACCAGATACTGAAGATGTGAAGCAAGTGGATCTTTCATGTTGGTGGGAGAGGAAAATGACACAATCACTTTGAAAAGTGAGCTGGCAGTATTTTACAAAACTATCTATGCGTCTACCTCGTCATTACTTCTACTCTTAAGTATTTTTCCAAGAAAGATGAGAGCATATAACTACATAACAATTTCTACATGAATGCTCATAATGGCTTTATTTATAATGGGCCCAGACTGTAAACACCGCAGGGTCATCACTGGATGATGTAGTCATCAATGAAGAAGAGTAAACTCCTATACAGAGAAGAGATAGTGTTGGATCTCAAAAACACTCTGCTGAGAGAAAGCCTGACATAAAGAGGACGTTTATATGAAGTTCTATTATAGGCAGAAACTAATCTTGGTGAAAAAGGTGTCAGAATTGGGACTGCCTCTGTGGGGCAGAGAGATTTGCTTGAAAAGGTGATGGTGGTGCTCTCAGGGGTGACGGTCACGTTCTGTGTCATGCTCAGAGTTTGGGTTGCTTGGGTGCCTGTATTTGTCAAAACTTATCAAATGGTTCCTTTATAATTTATATGCAGTTAAATGTACAAGTATTACCTAAAACAAACAAAAAGTTAAAAATTACACAAGAGTTTATCTAAGGCTAAAATAGTCTTTTTAAATCTGGGTCCTCTGGGAGTCTTAGATAAATTTTGGTATCTCCATAAACCCTTTGAAATTATACATAGACTTTGGGAGGGGGATTCAAAGTGTTTTTGAAGTTTTCAAGGCAAACTACATTCTTTGTGACCTCCCTCATATATATATATATTTTTTTTTAAGATTTTATTTATTTATTTTCAGAGAGAGGAGAAATGAGGGGAGAAAGAGCAATGTATGGTTGCCTCTCACATGGCCCTCAGTGGGGACCTGGCCTGCAACCCAGGCATGTGCCCCGACTGGGAATCGAACTGGGACCCTCTGGTTCCCAGCCCGCGCTCAATCCACTGAGCTACACTGGCCGGGCTCCCTCATATATTTTTTAAAATTCTATAGAATTATCTTTCAGATTAATAAAATGTATCATACGTTTAGTTAGAGTACATAGTACTATTCACTTTTAAGTTCAGATTTATTCAGAAATTTTTTGGTATCATACTTCATTTTTTTACATTCAATTTGTGGTGATGATTTACTAATCAGTTAATTAATGAACAACAGTTCTGATATATTCCCCAATATCTATTTTAAATGTGGTGCTACTGAATAGATACACTCATATATATTTTTTTTTTCCATGTCCCCCCATTTACAATATAGACCAGGCAAAGGGCTTGGGCTAAGGTGTATATGGGGTGGGTTTACTCTGCCTCCTCTTTCTGTAAGAACACTGCCTGTTGTAAGCACCGGGAGACCTATATACTCATATTTTTTTTTATAAGTTTTTAAGATTTTATTTATTTATTTTCAGAGAGAGGAGAAGGGAGGGAGAAACAGCAATGTATGGTTGCCTCTCACATGGCCCTCACTGGGGACCTGGCCCGCAACCCAGGCATGTTCCCTGACGGGGAATCGAACCGGGACACTCTGGTTCCCAGCCCGCGCTCAATCCACTGAGCTACACCAGCCGGGCCTATATACTCATATTTTGATGTCTGCTTTGCAAGACAAATAACGAGAGAGCATGCACAGACACACGCACACATACATACAGGGTGGGCAAAAGTAGGTTTACAGCTTTTCGTATAGAAAAGAATACAATAATTAATAAATAATAATACAAGAATAAACTTTGTGTTTGATGTACTCACAACTGTAAACCTACTTTTACCTACCCTGTATTTATTGATAATCCTCAAAGATTCAAAACTGAGTCGCTCAAGGTCAATATCAAACAAAGAGTGACTCACAGAGTGATTATTATTTATTGTTTTTATTAGGTCATTTTATCTACCCTCAGTCATTAGTTAATTATAAATTTTATTTTGAGCACTGACTCCAATTATAATTGCTAATTTATTTGTTCATAGAAATTTATATGTACTTGATGAATTCTGTATTTAAGAAGAATCATTAAGGCTGCAATTAGTATATAGTAATGATTTCCAGAAATAATTCCCAATTACTAAGACTTGTTAAAAATTGTGATGTTTTATAATTAAGAAAGAATATTAGATTTGTGCGAACTCTTTGTTAACCTCGGCTAATTTCCATCTAATTGTCAGTGGTCTTTTGAGACCCTCTGATGTAGTACAGTAACTACATTTAATAATTCAAAGACATGTTGTTTCGGTGCTAAAATGCAGGTGCCAAATGTGTGGCCTCACATTAACCAAAAAGAAAAACATATCATTCAAACAATTAAAGCAGGAAAAGGTTAATAACTAATCACATCTTAAATTATTCTTTCTCTATTTCATAAACCACATGCTATATATTTATCGAGTAATAACATTGATCTACCCAGAGAATGTAAGAAAGAATAATACCTGTGCCCATTATTTGAAAGGGCTACAAGCACGAAATATTTCAGTCTCATACTTATGTTTAATAATACTGTGTCTGAGTATCTTGCCCCAGATCTGGTCAATGTCCAGACACTGTGTTGCTCTTGATAAAGGGCAGCATTCAGGCAGATTCCACATTGTGTTAAAGCCGCGGCCATCAGTTTCAGTGGAGTGCCATATTTGATCTTAATAGTAACATGATTTTAAAGGTCAGCTTCAGCTATGCCCATGAAAATGTTATGGAACAGGTAATGCTTTGACTAAGTTAGATTTTCATTTGCTTTTTTAAAACAAAAATTTTAATCATGTAAAAATACATTACTCTGTCCTTTTGTTTTTTGAGGAGGTGAATTACTTCCTCATGAAACTTCAATTGACTTCAAAAACTACTCTATAAAAAAATGTTAAATAAGTAGCATAGGAATGATTGATTAGTTGTCATTAATAGTGAAATATTTAAATTTAATAACCTTCATGAAATGGTGTGGATACTGCAGTAAGAGTTCCCAGATAGTGAATCTAATTAACAAGTTTCCACTGGTGGCAGATTCCCTGGTTCTATGTCTTCCCAGCCTCTTCTACAAAATTCTAATTGTTTAATAAAAAAATTATATCTTGCTAGTCATAATTAAGATTATAATTATCCTTCTTAATATCCATGTGAGATCAGCTAACCTATATCTCTATGACTTGAAATTCTTTTCCCAGCATTTAGAGCCCTCCACGATATTTGCTGTAGTTCTAGTGCCTAGAAATGTATTGCAAAATAGCCTGCAATGTAGAAAAGGTGGATTCATTAGCCTTCAGTGGTACTGTGTGTATTTACACTCAGGCAAAGGAAACTGGGAGACAGATTGATACTACTGCTTCTAATAGTAATGATAGTTCTTATCCATAAAAGTTTAAGCAAGAATCACTTAAACTAGGGTGTATGAAGTTATCAACACCACTTATCATGAGAAAGACTTTTAGCAATTAATGTGTGAGTGCATGCATGTGTGTGTGATTTCTTTTTAAAGATGTGTTGAGATGTCATAGCAACAACTTAAACTGGCAACATAAATTTCTTCAAAATAATAGTTTTCAGAGGAGGCAGTTTATTTCTAGTTTCAGTAATTATATATATTTAATAGGGCCACATTAGCACATTGTAACAGTAAATACTCTAGGCAGAAAGGAGATAACTGGAATTCTCAAAGACTTTTTGTCATTTAAAATATTTTTTGTTTGAGATTAATAGGCAGTTAGGAGTCTATATAAAACAGTTTCAAAGGGATCACTGGTATGCATGCTTTTCAGCAGCCGAGATACAGGAAAGATGAACATTCCCATGTAGCATTCTATTGCTGTAATGAAACTTAGAACTTCTATACAATCCAATTAACAGCCTAAATTTTTTTAACTCTCATTGGCAAACTTGTTACTCGAATTTTTGTCTTGCAACTGTATATATTTTAATATAATTGGCCTTTATATCTGCTGTAGTGATAGCAATTCTGTGCCCAAATGGCCATGTAGAGAAAATGCCTAAATGTGTCCTACCCCTCTATTTCCACATGTGTTTTCTTTTTAAATTAGGTTTGCAGTGAAGAGGGAGAATCTCTCAAATACTGTTGGTGTTTAAAAGCTGTTTGGGCAGTAATTTGTTGACATCAGTTAATTCATCACGCTGTTATTTTGATAGATGAGCTCTGTAAGGACAGAAATATGGCAGGTCCACTTGCAGCATCGTTGTCATAAAAAGTCTATGATATTAACTAGAGGACAGAAAGCTCCAGAGGAGATGTCAGAGTTTGGATTTATTCATTTCTTTTATGTCTCATTATGTTTGTGTGTTTGTGTGTGCATGTGTGTGTGTTTTGTAGTGGTGAAGTTGTGGTGTGGGGCGAGTGGTCTTTAGACATCTGGAAGTTGGTAGTTAAAAGCAAGGTCAAGGTTGGAAAAAAAGATTTTTAGCAGTGTTGTCACGTGGGTGGAAGTACAAATCATGGCCTCTGCTAATGTATTCATTTTTCATTAACTTAGTCAATATCTATTGAGTATTATTATGTATCATCTATGTGCTAGACATTTGTAATCAAAAGGTGAGTACATAGCCCTGGCTGATGTAGCTCAGTGGATTAAGTGCAGGCTGGGAACCAAAGGGTCCCAGTTCGATTCCTGGTCAGGGCACATGCCTGGGTTGTGGGCCAGGTCCCCAGTTGGGGGCACGTGAGAGGCAACCACGCATTGCTGTTTCTCCCTCTCTTTCTCCCTCCCTTCCCCTCTCTCTAAAAATAAATAAATAAAATCTTTAAAAAAAAGGTGAGTACATAATCTATTCTTTAAGACTCTTCTAATTGAGAAGACAAGAGTCTGAAAATTGGTATCTCATGCAGTGCACCATGGTGATGATGCTGTCATAGCAGCACGTAGAAGATGCTTTTGGAACACCCCGATGGGCACCAGGCTTAAGCTAGTACTCACAGAGATCATGCTAAAAGATATGATTATAGTTTATCTTAAACCCAGAGGTAACAATATATGTCAAGAGAATGCATTCCACTTTTAAGGACCTAGCAGTAATCCAGAAGGCTGTAGAAACAGACTGTCAGAGAGACGTAGTTAGAGATGGGGTTTGAGGGGTTTCCTCCAGGCCTGGATCACACAGCAACCTTTATGTGCTACTGAAGATTGATATCCTGCAGTGTAGGGTATTCACTGAAGAAATTAATTTAGCTATGGCCAACTTTGCACTTTAGAACAATTCCTCTAGCTGCATGGTGGGGAAGGGATTAGACAGGGATAGGATTGGAGACAGGGCCAGGTAGATCTAAGCAGGGGCTAAGTGAGCAGCAATGGATGGTGATGAAGACAATTGAGTGAGTTGCAGAAATATTAATGTGGTAGAATTGAGAGTAGTTGTTAATTAATTGGATGTGAACAGTAAGCCACAGAGGAAAGTACCAGATAATGCTCAGATTCCTTTCTTGGCCGTGCTACCAGTGACTGAGACGGGAGGCGCCGCAGTCTTGGGGAAGGGTGGGGAGGAGGCGGACCTCTAACTCTTGTCGCAGTTTTTAAGATTCTGGGAAAAGATACTAACAAAAGCGAGTCTCTCAAAAATAGAAGTATAATTATTTGAAGAGATTCATTTAAAAGTATAATAAAGATACAAAACAGCATCTGAGAAAACATTTATAGACAGGCCACTAATTCACATGCAAAATCTCATTTCTACCATTACTCCTTTCTGTCTTTATCTTGAGACTGAAATCTAGAAGGTCATAGAAAAAAGAAAGGATAGAAAGGAGGACAGAACAGGACATGGATAGAATCTAGCAGTAGTTGGCTCTCAGTGTTGCTGAATATTTACTTTATGGCTTTGGCTAATTTGAGATTTCTGTATTTGTTTTATCTCTCACTCATTGTTGGTCCAGTTGATCTCTATGGAACTTTTGAGCTCTATGATTTTCCATTATGGGAGGGCAGCATGGAATAGGTGAAAAAGGTTCATGGAACCAGGGAACAGGCAAAGAACCCCAGAGCTAGCATTATGCTCTGTGTTTCCAGTCATTTAAAATGTAAAAAAACAAACAAACAAAAAACCAACAGTCCATGACCATTTAATGATAATTCTACCAAATAAATGGGTTACATAAAGAGAGAATTTGGGGACCGGTAGGCTGAGAACAGTGTGATGGGCTGGTGGAGGAAGTGAGGACAATGCTAGGTAACAATTGTCATTATATTATTGTGTCTACATATGACAAAGGCAGAGGTAGTAAAGCTCAGAGCCTTTGAAAAGGTTAAATCCTTCCAGGTGCTATTGCCAACTTTGTCCTTGATGGGAAATACCTCACAATACAGCTTATAGTTCTTTCTCATGATGTAACATATAAATATGTTATAATTCAGATTTTTTCCAAAAGACTCAAACATCATAATTCTGTTTTAAATATTTTTTTTTATTTTTTGTTTTTTGGCTCAGAGTAGAAAGATAATTCAACATAACACTCATTTAAGGTGGAAGGAGCCTAGGCTATGGAGTGCATGGTGGTGCATCGTCAACGTACTAGCACTGAACTCCGCTTCTCTTGCACCAAGAGACCAAAAGTTAGAATGCAAACTAATATTCTAACATTTTTCTCTGCTGCGTATAGATGGCTGCTCTAACTGCAACCATTCTGTCCATAGTCCAGTTAGTAGAATCAAAACAAGAGTCACAAATGTATACTCTCTTCCTTTTGTGACACCACCCAGAAATTATAATCACTGCTTTTACACTATTGCTAATTCCACCCCTTTGGCCAGAGCGTAGTCACATGGCAACCTCTGGCTCTAAAGGAGGTCAGACAGTATGTCTTTATTGGAGTGGTCATATGCTTGCTCGTGTTTCAGAATTCTGTTATTAAAGGAACAAAGGAAGAAAGATAGTGGGAGCATCTAGTCATCTCTGCCATATGAGTCAAAGCACAGATTCAGGAATCTTTAAATTGTATTAAAACCATTGAGTACATATATCTAGTTAATTAAACATGATTCTTGGTTTAAGTTCTTTTAAAATTATTCCTCTAAGGTTATGAGCATGGTAAGCATGATTTTAAGCCAAAATAAAGGGTAGTTTTTAGAGAAAACAATGGAGAGAATTTATTGATCATAATCAAACCTATTGTCACTAAGCTTGTCTATTAAAACATTTTTAAAAATTTTATAACATTAATGCAGACTTTGGAGTTTATCGTCAGTTAATCCCTGTGCTTGACCTTCAGGTTTTGTAAACTTTAAATTCTTATCACAAAAACGTGACCAGGTTTGCAACATATATTCTATTATCTAGCTCTCTTTTCCAAAATAGAATTTTGGTAACAAAATACTAATCGCTGCAAAATTAAGATGTTTATTTAATTCCTAGGTAATATTCATTCTTCTTATATTAAAAAATGGATTTAGATATGTTGTCTCTGTAGTAGAAAGATAATGTT